>ML104421.1:0-141128 GCA_003697995.1 Taxidea taxus jeffersonii | reverse complement strand
CTTGGGCTAGAACCAGGGAAAAAAGCACTCTCCACTACGTTCGTAAGTATGTGAGCTCTGTACTGCTGGCAACTGTCCCCCTCTCCAAAGGTGCTGCACAAAGCTTATCTAAGCGCATGAAGCTGACAGTCAAGAGAGGCAAATATAAAATCCAGAGAGAAGAGAGATGTTGACCAAATCTCTGTTTAGATTCCTCCCTAGCCTAGCGCAGTCTCTGCCGTTCTTCCAGCAGAACAGTTAAACGAGAGAGAATTAGGGGATTCGAGCTAGGATTATATCAGCTGTTAACAGTGTCCTCATTAGACCCCCTTACTTACATAAGAGAGGATGTACTGCAGCCTGAGAAAGGTTGTGGCAGGAAGCGTGGAAAAGGAAGAAACGGTTAAAAAAAAAAAAGACGTGGCATTCCAATGTGTGATAGACAGGATTTGCAGACAACAAATATCCGGGAAAAAATCCCAAGCATGGCCAAATGATCAGTATGTGGGATTAGAAGATGATCCCTCCCTTTGTCCACAAAGTTCAAAAAGAGTAAAAGAGAAATAATGTAATGTTCAGGCACACTGAAGTTCGAATGGTATTTTACAGAAACAGTACCTTAACCATTTAAATTAAAACTGGCTTTTACCAAATATGGAAACAAAAATGCAAGGCCATTGAAGAAAACAGGCACTTTAACACCAATTGGCATCAATAAGCAAAAACGCAGAGCAAAACTTTTCCCACCAAACTTCACATTAAATCATATGACACGGGGTCGTGGGGTCCTCCGACCTGGATCTGCTCGGGCGACAAATGAGCGTCGGCAGGTCGGCCCGCTTTGGCTCTGCTCCCCGCCACCGTCACCCCACAAGGAAGGGCACTTGGGCCGCCCTTAAGAGCGGAATCAGGATTCGCTTGCTCAAGACAGCCCAGAGTCAAAAGCGAGTCACCCGGTCTCTCCCACAGCGGGGCCCAGAAGAGGCGGTTCTGAACCCCACACGGGCGGTGTCGGCCCCAGGCTGCGGAACACTTGGCTCCTCGGGCCCCAGAGTTTCCATCTCGGCAAACGGCGCCATCCGAAAAGCTCCGGCCTTGGCCGTCTCGACGTAACCTCTGCGTGGTCTCGGTCTCTCTCCCCGTTGTAAGCGCCGCTCCTCCCTCAGAGGGATGGTACGAGGCTTCACCGTGTCTTCCCTGGGAAACCGCTAGGCCGCGCACGCCCGCCTGCACTCGCGGCTCGGCGCCGCCCCCGACCCTGGCACTTCCGTCCCGACGACCCCGGCACTTCCGTCCCGACGACCCCGGCACATCCGTCCCGACGACTCCGGCACTTCCGTCCCGAGGCGAGCACTGCACACCTCCCATTCCCGAGAGGACGCTGCGCTGCCAAGACCTCTCAAGGGGGCTGAGGCTGGTGCCCCGGTCACCCGGACACGGACTGCACGAGAAACACGCGAGCAGGGTCACGGCGACTGCGGCCCGACAGACCCACTGACTCTCAAGAGAAGAAAAGCCGCCGTGGCAGAGGCCAGCCGCACCCGACAAGCGGCGCAATCCACGCCGGCAGCAGGTCCGAGCAAGGAAGGACGAAGGACGAGGTCCTCCCGCGGCAGCTGACCTGTGCCCCCTCGTCCACGGTCTCTCGGTTTTCCATCCTCCCACCACAGCCCTTCTTCCTCCAGCTGCCGCACATCCACTCGTAGGTAAGGCAGGTCTAATGAGACACTTTTAGCGCAGGTGATAGAAACCCAGGCGAATCCCCTAAATCTGATATCACAAGCAAAATGAACAATCAACAAAACCGAAGTCAGGGGGGAAATATCTTAGGATATTTTAAAAAGTAAAACTAGAATATCACAAATCTACATGCACAGAATGTAGGACACACCGTTTATAAAGAAAAATTGTATCAGAAGGAAAGCAAAGAGAGAAACATAGCACTCTCAACTTTTAGAAGATTTAATAAAAAATAATAAAAGATTTTTCTAAAAATCAAGCTTATTCTAAACATCCCACCAACATAACTATAATAAATAAAAATTATATGGGCCATTTTATTTGACTAACATAAAATAAAATGAGACAATTCCCAGAAAAGTTAGTAACAACAAAACTGAAAACCTTGGGAATGTATGAGCATCCCCAGAAGAACAAATGTGGACTGACACCAGAGTAAATATTCGAGTGACAAATCGGAAGAAATCATAAAAGTCAAATACCATTTAGGAGTTAGAATATAATGAGGCAGGTTACCTCAAATGCATAGCACTGATACCCTCTCTCTGGAAGATAAATTGGGGTTTATCAAAAACTTAAAATTTTTATCGTTTGATATGCGAATTGCATCTCTTGAAATTATTCTAAGGACAAATAAGAGAGCCACAAGGATTCACACAGGAAAAAACTAATCACAGGAGTATTAATAATAACATTTTAAAATTTCTAAATAATAAAGGAAAAGGTAAAGAGAAGTACATTCCTACAACTATTATTCAGACTTTAAAATTATGTTTTCAAAGATTATTTTATTGCACAGAATGTTAGGTTAAAAAAGGTGCAATATATGGGGCGCCTGGGTGGCTCAGAGGGTTAAGTGTCTGCCTTCGGCTCAGGTCATGATCCCAGGGTCCTGGGATCGAGCCCCACATTGGGCTCTCTGCTCAGCAGGGAGCCTGCTTCCCCCTCTCTCTTGGCCTGCCTCTCTGCCTACTTGTGATCTCTCTCTCTCTCTCTGTTAAATAAATAAAATCTTTTAAAAACAATTTTTAAAGAGGTACAATATAAATTTATATAAATAGGATAATTCCTATCCATTTTATGAAAATAGTATTACCTTAATACCAAAAACAAAGTACAAAAAATATAATTACATATCAATAACCCTCATGAATATAGTTGTAAAAATCCTTAACAAAATATATTAGCAAATCGAATTTAGCAATATATAGAAAGAACTATATATCATGACTCAGTGAGGTTTATTTCGGGAATGCAAGCCTGGTTCGTTCAAAAAAAAAAGAAATTAATCAATGTAATCTGCTATATTAACAGGCTTAAGGAAGAAAAAAATCACATGATCATATCAACTGATGCAGAAAAAAAAATTTTTTTAATTCAACACCTATTCATGATCAAAACTCTCAGAATAATTAGGAATAGAAGGGTATTTCCTGAACTTCATAAAGAGCATCTACAAAAAAAACTAAAGCTAACCTTATGCCTAATAGTAAAAGGCAAGATTGCCCATTCTCATTGTTCTTATTCACTGTTCTTATTCAATATAGTGTCCGAAGTTGAAGCCAGAATTGAACTTAATAATAAAAAATAATGAAGTTACCTGAATATCAAAAAAAGAAGTTCAAGCCAGTAAATAAAGAAAAGGCATACAGATCAGAAAGAGACATGACACATTGTCTATACAGATAATCCAAAAAACTACAAAAATATTCTAGAACCAATATTGACTTCACCAAGATTGCAGGCTACAAGATAACATACAACACTCAACTGTGTATCTACATATTAGCAACAAATATGTGGACACTGAAATTGAAACTACAGTACCATTTATTATCACTCAAAAAGAAAAAAATTACGAGACATAAATCTAACTAAACATGCATAGGACTTCTTATGAAAACTACAAGATGCCGGATCAGAAACCTAAATAAATGGAGTCATAAAGTATCCATGACTCAGAAGACTTAACAGTAACATCAATTCCTCTCAAACTGATAAATAGGTTTAGTGCAATTCCTACCAAACTCCGAACAAGGTATTTTGTAGATACAGAGTATTCAAGAATTATACGAAGAGGTAAAGGAACTAGAATAGCCAAAACAATTTCAAGAAAAGGTCAAAGAAATCAGTCCAGTGCATTTCACAAGCACTGGCCAGCACAGCAATCCAGACCGCGGGACCGGCAGAGCCACAGACATACACACCAACGGACCATAACTGAAAGCCCAGAAGGTCCACACATACATGATTGTTGACAAAGACATAAAAGCAATTCAATGGAGGAGAGACAACTGTTTCAACAAACTCCGTGACCTGACCATACGAGGAACGTTAGAAAATATAGTCTCTGAGAGGACAATCACTTATCAGAAGCAAGTCTACACCGTGGAAAGATAACACAAATTTGGGAGAAGACAGTCTTCTTTCTTGTACATATCATATGTGCTATTCATATTATTTCATATAATCCTCACAACAGCCTATGAAGCAAGGACTGTTATCTTCATTTTATAGATTTTTATCCTCTGTGGTCAAGGGATTAAACAATGTCCCCTAGAGTAATAGCTGGTAAGAGACAGAACTGAATTTAAACCCATTTCTGCTAGCTCTAGAATCTCATTGTCATACTATAATAAAATAGTTAAAATACTGAATTGGCTTATACATATCATTCAATTAAATAATTGATGAATATTGAAGGAGCCCAGAATATGCCACCCCAAAATACATTGCTCTGGTGTATTGATTATTTTGAGTTAAAGAGATTCAAGTCTCAACAAATTCAAGAAAAACCCTCCGACCTTCCTTTTCTTAAAAGCAGGAGATGAAATTCCCATAGGAAAAATATCCTCCCTATACCAAGATAATAAACAATTAGTCTCAAATAAACAATTAACAAATAAACAAAAAATAAATAAAATAAACAATCTTAAATAAACCATTTAGGATTTTTATCATTAAGGATGAGAAGTTGAAGCTGAGAATTCTATACAAACAGACCTTGTGAAAATCATCCTTGTCTTCCTTCTGCCATCGCACACGGCTCAGTCACCTCCACGGTTGGCATGACTGCTGCTCTTTGTTCAACCTAATATAACAGCCAGTAGGTTTTCTCTATTTCTTTGGTTGTCATCCCTTACGAAGCCTCCCGTGTCAGGTAAAACTTGTCTGAGTAAACCTGTATGCCCATCTGCTGTTGAGCTATCTTATGCCCATTTAACTCCCAGGCTTACCCCCAGAACACTCTAAGAGGGTAAAGGTAAAAGTCTGCATCCCCTACAACATGCAAAAATATGTATTTACATGTGCATGACTTATCATTTTGATCTTCTGAATATATACTACAAAACCAGGAATGGAGGAATATAAATATGAACCTATAAATTCTGAAATGTTTCCAGGATCATCACCCAGTTTGCTGGCTATTCAGAGTTGAAGGTTTCCTTCCTCCTAACCATTCTGAGGCTTATCAAAATTTGAAGGAGAAAGAGAAACAATGATCACTTTACTTTTTATGAGTAGTGCTGGAAAACTTTTATAGAGAGAAAATCATTCAGAGAAAAGTTGTTAACAAGGCAGATGAATGGTATTCCTCAAAAGTATGAGAAAAGTGGTTTTCGAAGTTAATAATCTCGTAGTTCCAATTTGCTACAAGTCTCCGCATCGGTAAACATTTCCTGCAGAAATAACTCATTCGGATATCAAGGTCTTCCCTGGAATCTTCACATTCCCCCTCAATGCCATCATGTTTATAGTCTGGAGGAGCCCGCTCACCCAAAGGCTGCCCTGCAGCCAGGAAACGTGCCCCAGACTGCGGCATGACTGGAAAAACCCTGTAACCACGAATGTTAAGTTTACTCCATGCAATAGTAAGATAGACATAAAAGAAAACAAATTGTTACTCATAGAAACAAGAGCCCATGAAAAGGACACTGATGACCAGAACCACATACAAAATGACCCTTTGAAGAAGCAGTCAGGCTGGTACTAGACGTCATCACAGTGTGGACGCCGCGCTCCGCAGTACAGACCAAAGACGGGTGGTGGGAAATGAAACTGAAGGACAGAAAAATGTAAATGAAGAAGTTTCGCATTTTATTTGGGTAAGAACTGGTGAAAGAAAAGTTTTAATCATTCCCTAGCCGAGAGCGCATACACCAACAAAACTGATATATAAGTAGACGACATTGAATATTAATAACCAGCTTAAATCAAATTGGAGGAATTTTATTTCTTTTACAATTTAAATCAAGTGAAATAAAATTAAAAAGTATTTTAACTGAAAAATAGGGTTAGTTTGCCTTTAAAATGCAATTAGTAAAAGCCAAATCAGAGCTAGATATTATAAGAGTTTAGATTAATTTTAAATGCTGAAATACAAAAGAAACCACAAGCATTACTCAATCCAACAGAAGGAACTTAATACTAATCTCAGCAGACATGCATAGCAAATATCCTGGGGCATAAGGACCAGGTGGAAAAGCTTTCTGTTTCCTAGACAGCACTATGTTTCTGGGCAATACCACTTCTCTAATAATCTTTCAGTAACTCTTAATCAGGAGAAAAGATACACCTGAAATTAGTTTGACTGCAAATGTGTTATGATTTTCTGCCTTCTAGTAAGGAAAAATACCGTAGAATCTCTTTAAACCAACCGCAGATGAGAGTGTGTTTAGCAGAACTGTTAAAGCGAGAACGAGTGAGGCTTTTAGGTCTTACGGGATCTCAAATTATTCCATTAGCTGATCAGAAAATCTATTCCAGTAGCAAGTAGGCTTAATAAGAAACAGACCTAGTTCATCCAACGGCATTTCTGATTCTCCACTAATACCACACACCCAAATCCAAACTACATATCTATCCTTACCCATGTCCCGAGAACTGTAATCTGTGAGCATCTTGTAAGACGATGAAAAGAATAACCAATGTAGCTTTACAGATGTACCTGCAATATGGTAACTCAGTGTTATTTAAATTCATAATATAATTAAGTGAGTAGAAAAGAGTAAAAGCAGGCCCCACACCAACTTAGAAACAACAGAGAAGATGCGCAGGATCCAAGACCTCCAAGAAAAAACAATCCAGAACTCCTCCTCACGGGGAAGACAAGGACAGGATCAGCAGAGCAAAAGCAGCCAAGAACAGCTATCATGGCTGAAATAAGATCACAATTTTAAACCAAGGACAGGCCAAGAGAAACACAAAGAAAATACCAGGCAGATAGAACAGAAACTGAAAATCTTGTAATATTAGGCAAACAGGTCGTCAGACGTCCAGGTCACGACAGAAAACAAGTCAGTCACACAGCCACAGAGCAGCACCAAGGGTCTCCACTGCAGGATCCTGCCGGCTTCAACACAGGGTGAGCGCCCACTTTTGGAAGAGGCAGTCCCTCTCGTGGAGGGCCGAATAAGCACTATCCCATTAGAAGTAGATTTAGGAAGTTTTCATGAATCGTCCAAGTGCTACACATGCTATAACTCACTGATGGAAACCTGTTCATCTTCTAGGCAAACATAATGAAAAAAACTGAAAAAGCAACTCAAACCATGGTTGCATTAGCTCCAACATGAATAAATGAAAGTAAATAAATCTTTCTCTCTTTTTTTGTAAGACAGTGTTTACTTGAGAGAGCATGAGTGGGGGCAGGGGCAAGCAGACTCCCCGCCGGGAAGGGAGCCCTAGGCCGGGCTCTGGACCTGGATCCCAGGACCCAGAGATCACGACCTAAGTCCAAGGCAGACCCTGAACCGACTGAGCCCCTCGGGAGCCCCTCGTTCTTTGTCTTTTTAAAAGACATAAAAGAAAAAGATTCTTGGGGTACCTGGGAGGTCCAGTCAATTAAGCGTCCGACTCTTGATCTCAGCTCAGATCTTGATCTCAGGTCGTGAGTTTAAGCCCCACCTTGAGCTCCACATTGGGCCTGTTCCCAAAGCCAGTCTTTTGTATGTTTTTTTTGTTTTGTTTTAAAAGATTTTATTTATTTATCTGACACAGAGAGGGATCACAAGTAGGCAGAGAGGCAGGCAGAGAGAGGGGGTGGGGAAGCAGGCTCCCTGCTGAGCAGAGAACCCGATGTGGGACTCGATCCCAGGACCCTGAGATCATGACCTGAGCCGAAGGCAGAGGCTTAACCCTCTGAGCCACCCAGGCGTCACTGTATGGTTTTCTCAAAATGGTACACTGATCTTTGTCTTTTCCAGCCACCCGAAGTCATGGCTAAGCAAATCCATGAATTCAGACACCTACTTCAAGAGCATTGTTTCTTCTGAGGATTTTAAGCAGCTCTGATTTCCTCAGCTGACAGGACCTATATTGTCATTCATAAATAGGCTTAAAAATAGATATAATGCCAACAATACGGGCCCCAAATAATGTAACTCCTGCTCCCTGCCTGCGGAAAGCACATTATCATCTTGCCCTGGGTGCCAGCCTACAGTTTCGTCCGATTTCTCCAAATCCGTACAGTCTTACGTAGGGGCAGCTCTCCTGTCTAGTGGCCCTCAAAATGTGGTCCCTGCAAAAGCAGTAGTAGCAGGACCATGACTTTGGACTTGATAGAAGTGAAGACCTGCTTCATTGGACACTCAGGAGGTATAGCCCAGGAACCTCTATTTTAGTGAGACCTCGAGGTGACCTGGATGCATACAGACATTTGAAAACAAGGACTGTGAACCAGATCTCTGAGGACAGCAGGACATTGCAATAACCATTCTCCTGACCACGAAAAAGAGTGACCCAGAAAGCCAACGATTTTAACTTTCAGTCACATCATTCCTTAATCACACTACGCCAAACCTGTATGGTCTTAACAAGGAAGTTAGAAAATGTTAAATTTTGAAATTTTGTACTTTTTTGTCCTAGTTTTCTTTACCCTGTATCACTCAATTTTTAAGACCATTCTTCCTCAGAAAACATGCAAAATGGAAATAAAAAGGTGTATAACGAAAGTGTTTCCCTCCCATCACAGCATCTCAGTCCTTCTTCTCAAAGGCAATCACTGCTAGGAACTTCTTATATATTCCTCTAGAAATATCCAATCTGTACACAAACATATAGACACGACCTTTGTTTTACTGAAATACATACTATCATCGTCTATTCTATGCCTCACTCAATTTCTGTGTATTTACTATAAAAATATAAAATTTATATATTTTCTGGTAAAATATAATAGGTAAGCTCAGTTCCATAAACAATTTAAGATTTATTATTTTTTTTTTACAGAGAGCTAGAGATCACAAGTAGGCAGAGCAGCAGGCAGAGAGAGAGGAGGAAGCAGGCTCCCCGCTGAGCAGAGAGCCCGATGTGGGGCTCCATCCCAGGACCCTGAGATCATGACCTGAGCCAAAGGCAGAAGCTTAACCCACTGAGCCACCCAGGCGCCCCTCATAAACAATTTTAAAGTGAGTTTCTATGGTAACTACCACCAAGATAAGAAAACCAGAATACCAGCAGCCCCACAGAAGCTCTCCGTATGTGCCTCCCCAGTCACTGCCCTTTCTCCTCTGCAAATACCTGACTGCAACAGCCTTTCCCATGCACTTCTTTCTTCCCCACTGCATACACATGCGTTCTTGGAAAACATAAGTGACTTCTGCCTATATCTGAACTTCTTAGGAACAGACTCATATGGTATATATTCTTAAGTCTTGATTATTTTGCTCAACGTCACGATTCTGAGATGTATACAGGTTGCTGTATTTGGCTCTGTTTGCCAGGGAAGGAAGAACCCGCCACACTGCAAACAATCTCTAAAGAGCGGGAGTAAGTGATTTTTTAAGACAAACATTTGTCTGTATTTCTAAGCTTTCTATAATGTAGATGACTAACTACTGATACCAGAAAAATTCCAATAAAAACTATTAAGATAAATGCCCAGCTAAAACTTAGCATTACACACCTGGCTATCTCTTTGGTGTCTATTCCTTGAAAGGAACATTCTGGTAATTTCAACACTAACGAGCACAGTTCCTAAAGAAAACATTCAATATTACTGAAGTATGAATCAATGTAAAGTGATGACTTTTCCTCAAGAACTCAAATTCATATACATATGAGATACATATATACAGACATAAACAGATACCTATAACAATGTAGGGCATAATTTATCCTCACACCATACTTGTGAAGAATTTGAGGTATGTGCATTGAATCACATTAACCGTGATCAGATTAAGTGAAAACGATCATTAATACGAAGCCAAATGCTATACAACCTGACACTGGAAATTTTATCTTCTGACTAAGCCTAGTGCTTCTTAATTAAGTTTTGGCTTCTACAGCAACTTCTTACTAGATACATCTCCTAGGGCAAAGGAAACAAAAGCAATAACAAACTGTTGGGACTTCATAAAAATAAAAGCTTCTGCAAAGGAAATAATCAACAAAACTAAAAAGCAACCTCCAGAATGAGAGAATATATTTGGAAATGGCATATCTGATAAAGGGTTATTATCCAAAATATATAAAGAACTTATCAAACTCAATACCCAAGAAGCAATCCAGTTAAAAAATGGGCAGAAGACATGAACAGACCATTGTTTCCAAAGAAGACACAGATGGCCAACAGATACATGAAAAGTTGCTCAGTATCACTCATCACCAGGGAAATGCAAATCAAAACTGTAACAGGATGTTACCTCACACCTGTCAGAATGGTTAAAATTAACACAGGAAAAAACACAGTGTTGGCAAAGATGCAAAGAAAGGAGAATCCTCTTAAACTGTTGGTGAGAAAACAAACTGGTGCAGCCACTGTGGTAAAAAGTATGGAGGTTCCCCAAAAAGTTAAAAATAGAGCTACCCTATGTCCCAGCAATTGCACTGGTATTTACCCAAAGGATACAAAAATACCCATTCAAAAAGATACATGCACCCCCAGTGTTTAGAGCAACATTATCAACAATAGCCAAATTATGGAAAGGGCTCCATCACTCCACAGAGTGATGAATGGATAAAGAAGATGTGGGCCATGTGTGTGAGTGTGTGTGTGTGCGTCTGTTTATAACGGAATATTCCTCAGCCATCAAAAAGAAAGAAATCTTGCCACTTGCAACAACATGGATGGAGCTAGAGAGTATTACACTAAGCAAAATAAGTCAGTCAGAGAAAGATAAATACCATACGGTTTTACTCATATGTGGAATTTAAGAAACAAAACAAATGAACAGGGGAAAAGAGAGGCAAGCCGAGAAACAGACTTTTACCTGTGGAGAACAAACTGATGGTCACTGGAGGGAAGTGGGCAAGGGCATGGCGTGAACAGGTGATGGGGATGAGCACTGGGTGTTGTATGTCGGGGATGAATCACTAAATTCTACACCTAAAACCAATATTACATTGCATGTTAAACCACTGGGATTAAATAAAAACTTGGAGGGGAAAAAAAAAGATTTGGCTTGAAGCTTTCCTAACTTCAAATCCTAAAGAATAGGAAAGACAGAATAGAGAGTCTGCAGCATAAATCTACCCAAAGTTTCAAGACTGATTCCAAAAACACCAGAGACCTGTGAGCTCTCTCCAATTTGCTGAAATGCAAATCATTACGATTACCCTGAAGAGACCCCGAAGAACAGTCCTTTGAAAACTCCTCAGTAAGGACTGGCAGGAAAACAGCTGTGGAGAAGCACCCGGGGTTGGGAACCCACTCGCCTTCTGCAGACACACAAGCTGCCATCGGTAACACGGGAGCGTCATAGATCCAAGCTGGTGATGGTGATGAGTGAACTAACTGCCAAAGTAAGTGACAGCCCGAGCCACAGGTGTCCTGCAGGAAGACGTGTGACTGCGCAGAGCGCCGCTATTAACAATCCCCTCCAAAGCAGTACAGCAACCTCGGCCCCACAGCACTCTTCCTCAGTGCCAATTCCTCCCATCTCCTAGCACGCCACTTGCGAATCCAAGCTATCCGAAGACCTTTCTGTGTGTTTCTTCCTTTTCTTTAGGTGTATGCCTTTTTCTTCTTTACAAGAATCAATTATAATTACACTGTCAGAAGCTCAGCATTTATAATCTGCCATTCAACTTGAATCATCTTTTAAGTCTTACAACATGAGGTCATGTTGGCTTTCAATTTTTAAAATATTTTGTGATATAGTTACATCATGTGGGGGCATGTGGATGGCTCAGTGGGTTAAGCCTCTGCCTTCAGCTCAGGTCACGATCTCAGGGCCCTGGGATCGAGTCCCACATCGGGCTCTCTGCTCGGCCGGGAGCCTGCTCCCCTCCACCTGCTTGTGATCTCTTTCTGTCAAATAAATAAATAAAATCTTTTTTTTTTAAGATTTTTTAAATTTATTTTTATTTATTTGTTAGAAAGAGAGAGAGAGAGAGCACAGGCAGGCAGAGAGGCAGGCAGAGGCAGAGGGAGAAGCAGGCTCCCCACTGAGCAAGGAGCCTATGTGGGACTCGATCCCAGGACGCTGGGATCATGACCTGAGCTGAAGGCAGCCGCTTAACCAACTGAGCCACCCAGGCGTCCCAATAAATCACCTTAAAAAAAAAAAAAGTTACATCATGTGCCGGGACCCCCTGGACCCCTCCTCCACAGGAAGAGCTCAGTTCCTGAGTTGGAGGAAGGAAGCAGCTCAAAAGCAGCTCAGAGGACCCTAACCTGGGCAGAAGACACTCCTGTCTACCTTCAGTCATTGTGCAATTACACAGGCGTTTCTGCGGAGGCTGAGGTTAGGAGAAGACACAGGAAACCAGTACCAGGGGTTCCTCCAGGGCAGAGGAATGGGAACATGCTATCATGCTATCTTTGCTACAAACTTTTTGATATGTTTGCCTTGAGTCTAGATCATATCTAGCTATGTTTAGTGTTAGTTCTCTCTCTGACAAATCTTAAAAAGACAAAGAAAAGAAAAAGAGAATACAAAGAACAGGGGAACCTGCATGGCTCCATCCGTTAAGTGTCTCAGACTCTTGATTGCCATTGGGGTTGTGATCCTAGGGTCAGGAGATCCAGCCCCATGATATGCCGAGGCTCAGCATGGAATCTGCTTGAGATTCTCTCCCCCTTCCCTTCTGCCCCTCCCTCACCTCTCTCTCCCTTTCTAAAAAAAATAAAGCAGTAATTAAACACACATACACACACACAAAACATTATTCCCATTTAAGTGGGAAAGTTTTAAGAAGGTATTCTAAGTTTACAATTTTCAAGAACTTGTTCATTATTTGTCTCTTAACTGCCACTATTGGCCCCAATGGCAGTAATTTCTCTAAGTCCTATATTAAACTGTGAGTACTTTTTTTTTTTCACCCAGTTAGGATGTTAGGTATTAAAATCACCCTTTATACTACTTATTATAAAACCTTCTGCCCTTGGGGCACCTGGGTGGCTCAGTGGGTTAAAGCCTCTGCCTTCAGCTCAGGTCACGGTCCCAGGGTCCTGGGATCAAGTCTGGCGTCGGGCTCTCTGCTCAGCAGGGAGCCTGCTTCTCCCCTCCTCTCTGCCTGCCTCTCTGCCTACTTGTGATCTCTGCCTGTCAAATAAATAAATAAAATCTTTAGAAAACAAACAAACAAAACCTTCTGCCCAGAATGGCTTCCCACAAGAAATCAACTGACCAGGGTATTCATGGAATAGTGTAATTCGTTCCAGCTATGAAGTCAAATAGCTATCTGAAGTTCAGCGTATTAACTCTTCCTTCTAATTCAATTCTTCGATTCCACACCTGTAAAATGAGCTTAACAATCACACCCGATGATGGGAATTTACAAGGTTCAAGTGACAATCCATGTAGAGGCAGAAATGTACAACATGATACGACAATGGCAAACTTGGTAGAAAGCCCAACCCGACCAGCTAAGAGCTGTGTGACTTTGGGCAAGTTACTCAACCTCTCACAGCTTGGGTTTCCTCAGTGTGACATGGCCTTCACACACTACCTATGCTATAGTTTTGAGAATAAAATAATCCACATAAAATACTTAGCACTCCATAAATATAACTGATATTAGTATTAAAACTGGTTCTGTTGTTCTATAGTTAAGAGAAGCCCTAAGTGCTTCACCAACAAGGTTGGATTCTTCCCCTCTGCCCTTAGTCAAAGTCATCACAACTGAAAATCCTAGGGACTCGTATTTTACTTTAAAGGTTTTTAGATGTTGAAACATATGAGCAACCAAAATGTCACTGTTTCTAAATAACAAACTTTCTAACAGCCTAATACATACCTACTTCTGCAGGACCACTAAACCAGCAAAAATCTTGAAACTCCTTCTAAATCACTAAACGCATTTAAAGTTCTTATAATTTACAAATTTTCACTGCTTATAACTTTGTGCATTCAAAGGCAGAGTTTTTCTTACGCGTTGTTCAATGTACTTGGTGCATCTGCTGTAAATTCCAACTGTTTTGTTTACTGTTTCAGATGGAATAGAAAACATTCACAAAACTCTAAAATTGTGACATTCTCAGAACTGGGCCTACTCCAGGAATTTTCATTGAAACAGAGTTAGATTTACGATGTTTACATCCAATCCCTTTGCACCAAAAAATTTCACGTCTCTTCCATAAAGTCCCAAAAGCTGAATTACTTGAAGGAAATCTAATACAAAAAAGCTGAGAATTTAACCAACTTAGCCCAAAAATCAGGGGGCTGCCATCAGTGGAATGTGTCTTACAGGTGCTGGGCCGACTTCACATCAAAACTACCACTCGGTAGAAATTAAAATTCTGCAAAGGCTCTGAGTAAGAATAACCCAATTTGAAAAGTGAAGAACTTGATAAATATGATCTTGCTGTTATTAGTCCATTTCCAGTAGCATACCGGAGCCAATTCTGGGGTAAATTTACAAACTGGCCAATATTCTCAGATTTGCTTCCTAATCAAGTGCAAACACACCCCAACCCTGTATGTATATGCCTTTTTGAAAACACTGACAATCTAAAGTTGCTTTGAAACAGTCTCCATGAAAATAGCATTAATTTTCCAGCCAAACACAACACGAAGATAGAGAATACTGGGTTGAAAGGCTGAGAGGAAACTTACAAACCATCTTGACTCATTTTACTAAGGAAGAAACTAAATTTTAGGAAGGACAGTGTTATAACAATGCAGTAACACTGCTTAATGTGTAAATCTGTTACACGAAAGGACAGTTTCCAACAAAACTTCAGGACTCTAACATTTTGAAAGGCTAAACTTGGGGAGCACTACAAGTGGCTCCCCCCACATCCTGCCCAGGGCCCCCATGGTGGACAAGAATAAGGTGACAGCTGACAGCTGCCAAGTCAACCGTACGGAAGCAGTAATCCTAGTTCATGCATTTAGACTAGATCCAGAACTTAATCGAGAAAAAGCTGAAAGTACTTTGGTCCTTAACAATGATAGGGATGTTTTTCCCTGTGGACCATGGATGTAGAGGTTGAAATTTGTTAGCATTTTAATCTGTTGCTTTGTTACTAAGGAGTCATTAACTTCACTTAAAAATTAAAAGGCAATGAATGATCTTAGCAGCAGTGGTAATAGTGACACATTAGTAATCATAACAGCAACACTAACACATACAGCACTGTATGGGACACTGTGCTTAACACATTCATCCTTACATTCAATCATTTAATTAATCATTTAGTCATTTAAGCATTACGCTCAATGCATTTAATCCTTACAGTTACCCATTAAAGAAGGTGTACTGTATTATTCTTTTTTTTTAAGATTTTATTTATTTATTCGACAGACAGAGATCACAAGTAGGCAGAGAGCAGGCAGAGAGAGGAGGGGAAACAGGCTCCCTGCTCAGCAGAGAGCCCGATGTGGGGCTCAATCCCAGGACCCTGAGATCATGACCTGAGCTGAAGGCAGAGGCTCAATCCACTGAGCCACCCAGGTGCCCCTGTATTATTCTTATTTTATCGACAAGGAAACAAGGTACAAAGAGGTTAAGTAATGTATCCAGCATCCCATGGCTAGTTCAGTAGCAGAGCCAAAATCTGAGCCCACACAGCCTGATTCCAGTCTGAGCCCACACAGCCTGATTCCAGAGTAAAAATAATTTATTTCATTGATGGAATTAAACTAATGAAATACTGAGGACATCAAAACAAATACATTGCATTGTTTTTAAATTAAAAAAGAAAACAAGAACATTCACCTTGTTTTTCTTCCCTTTTAAAACCTGAGTCCCCAAATGACAAAATGTACTTCGATCTACAAACATGAAAAGACTTGCAAATACTCCAAGTGCACCTCATTATTTCTTCCCACCATCTGTTCTGCAAACTAAGGCCTCTTTTCTAGCTCTCTTGGAAGTAAACTCCACATCCATATACATTAACTACAGGACTCCGAACTGAGGGGGCCTACATCCACATGACTTTATTATTTGCTCCAAGAAATTCTTACTGAAAGATAAGGCTGTAAATCAGTAAATAACTTCATTGTTGGCTTCAGGAACTTCCCAAAAATCCATTTACCCCAACAATAGACTACTCAAACGGTCCCCTTTTCACAACATTCCCCCAACTGGGCAAACAACTCACTTATCCAACAACGGTGTATTTACAAGACCTGGTTAAGATCCTTGTCTCACTGTTTCCACTAACCCTAAATGTATCAGGAACTTAAGCAGTTTCAATCAGATCACTGCACTGAAGGACCCACCTTAAATCTCTCAAGGTCAAACCCCAAATTCTGCAATATCTGCCATTATCTCTCTGGGTAAAGTCAACCAAGACTGTCAAGTTGTGCTCTCCTTGTAGTAAGCCACAGTTCTGCTTGATTAAAGTTATTCGGGCCTTCTCTGGGGGAGTTGAGAGTCAACAGAAGGAAATGAACACATCTGATTTCAAATGCTCTCTTATCAACAATACATTTTTTAAAAAATCTCCTCCCTACGCTAGACCATAGGTGAAATTAAATATGCCAGGAAGTGAGATCATTATAGAAAAAGATAAACATGCGGGCGCCTGGGTGGCTCAGTAGGTTAAAGCCTCTGCTTTCGGCTCAGGTCATGATCCCAGGGTCCTGGGATCGAGCCCCACATAGGGCTTTCTGCTCCGCAGAGAGCCTGCTTCCTCCTCTCTCTCCCTGCCTGCCTCTCTTGCCTACTTGTATTCTCTGTCTGTCAAATAAATAAATAAAATCTTTAAAAAAGAAAAAAAAGAAAAGAAAAAGATAAACATGAACCAGCAATGAAAGGGCCTACATAAATCTAACAATTAATTCAACACAGGACTTCAAACTCTATTTCCTGGTAGCCACAATTTAAACTCTAAGCTGAACTGGATTATTTGCACATTTAAAAATGGTCTAATGGGATCCCTAAAATTGAGATTTAGAAAGGAAATAAAAGAAAAAAAGCCGTGAAATGCC
The DNA here is from genome assembly GCA_003697995.1 of Taxidea taxus jeffersonii. Classification (NCBI taxonomy): domain Eukaryota; kingdom Metazoa; phylum Chordata; class Mammalia; order Carnivora; family Mustelidae; genus Taxidea; species Taxidea taxus. The sequence goes on along the minus strand of ML104421.1, from coordinate 124,080 downwards.
AAAATTTAAACTATTCTGCCATCTGATTAGATTTTACAAAAATTTCCTTTGATCAACTCATGTTTCTAATGTTATGAAATACAGCTAATCTTCAAAGAATAGCTCTAACTAAAAATTATTTAAACCAGCATAAATATAAAATTACTCATTCTGACATTGCCTTTTCTTTAATCATTGTTATTAGATTTCAGTTACATTTATCTATGCAGTGATTAAAGTATTAACTGGTATTTACTATAATTCTTTTTTTTTTTTAAGATTTTTTATTTATTTATTTGACAGTCAGAGATCACAAGTAGGCAGAGAGGCAGGCAGAGAGAGAGGAGGAAGCAGGCTTCCTGCTGAGCAGAGAGCCCGATGTGGGGCTCAATCCCAGGACCCTGGGATCATGACCTGAGCCAAAGGCAGAAGCTATAACCCACTGATCCACCCAGGAGCCCCTGGTATTTACTATAATTCTATTTTATTCCTGTCTCTCCAAGCATCACATTTTGCCGAAAAAATTAAACGAGTTAAAAACCCAATAGAGGGAGAAAAAGGAAAAAAAAAAAAGAGAGAAAAAAAATTGAAATGTATGAAGATGCCAAAGATAAGCTTTTTAATGAAGGTGAGGCAATTAAACAAGAATTTGTCTCACTGCATTAAGATATGTATGTACATTATGTAGGTATCTATGTGTACATGTGTGTATGTGAGTGTTTGTACGTATGTGGGTATAAATGTGTGTGTATTCAGCCCAAGGTAATCCCAATTTTGTTTTCCATAGCTTATCAACACCAAATAGTATCATTACTTTCTGTGGCAGTGTTGCTAACCATGTTATTATAACCCTCTTGCTACAGAGCCGGATATGTTGAGGAAAGAACATGGAGGTTAAAAGAGACCAGGTAGGCATCTTGGATTTCCTACTCTAATCTGGCGGAAATAACCTATTATCAGACAGCCTCAGATCACTTATTATGATATATCCACCAACTTGGCATAATTGCTGTGAATATTAAAGGAGATAATATATAAGATACTCAGTTTACAACCCAGCATAAAGTGTCAAGGTCTCCATAAATGTTCATTAACCATCATGCATGTCAGTTCCCCATAATTGTGGTCCTAAGGATCTACAAGATATTAAAGTACTTCCTCAATAATTAAATAAGTATTCATTAATTATGCAACAAGATCTTTTAAGTTTAGATCCTTTCAACCGATAATTCTATTTCTAGGAAACTAGCCAGAGGAAATGATTAGAGATATTATCAAATATTAATGTACAAAAATTCTTAAAACTTTATTTTTAACATCAAAAACCTGGAAACAACATAAGTATCCCAATTTTACACTCCATCTATAGGACTGTATAGTGTACAAATGTTGAAACACTCATGAGGAATTCAGAGCATCCCAAAATGCTCCTTAAAATCAAATTAAAATGGTAGCCTATGGACATACATCTCAACCATGTTAACAATTACATGTCAGTGTACACACATACACACATTCAGAAGAAAAGGATTTAGAGAATATATAAAAATATTAACAATGACTATCAAGATCATGAGAAAACGGGTAACTTTTACTATTTGTTTTCTTACCTTTTTTCCCAAATTTTCTACTATATACCTAAATTATTTGATATTTAGAAAAAATAAAACTAAAAACCCTATTGAATTATGTTTATTACTTAGACTCCCCTAGCTTTTTTAAAGATAATCTTTTAAATTATACCCATCTTGGGAGGAGTCAAGATGGCGAAGGAGTAGAACACTGAGATGACATCCAGTGTAGGAGTTCAGCGAGAGAGTTATCAAAACATTGGGAACACCTACAAACCCAACAGGAGATCGAAGAGAAAAGGAACAGCAATTCTAATGAACAGAAAATAGACCACTTTCTGAAAGGTAGGACATGCAGAGAAGTGACTCCAAATCAATGGTAAGATAGGACTGGGGGTTGGGGGGATGCCAGCAAGCAGGGGAGCACAAAATCCAAACTTTTAGAAGTCTGCTCCATGAGGGACCTTGCTCCAGAGGCTAAGCGGAGGTGGAGCCCTCATGGGGACAATGTGGTCTCAGGACCCTCAGGGTCACAGAAAGACCAGGGGTGTCTGAGTGCAGCAGAGCTCATGGGTGTCGGAGCGGGGAAGACGGCGGGGGAGAGACAGAGCCTAGGAGGGGGCTCTCAGCTTGGGGTTGCCATAAACTGTGATTGGAGGCAAAGTCAGACCACTGCTGTTCGCATAGGGACCCCGCAAGTGGCAGATCCAGAGAGACTTACCTTTCTCCCCCGGAAGGAGTGGCACACGGGCATGGCAGGAATCTGCTGGGTTTGGAGACTCCAAACAGGGGCCGGGCACCAGAGATAGAAATGTTCGGTCACAGGCCAGGGGAGCTCGGAGCACAGCCAGAAACCAGGGACACGGGAAGGATTAATGGCTTTTCTCTGAGGGTGCACTGAGGAGTGGGGCCCCGAGCTCTCAGCTTCTCTGACCAGAGACTGGAAGGTCGCCATCTTCATTCCCGTCCTCCAAAGCATTACAGAAGGCACTCAGGGAACAAAAGCTCCGAGAGCGAACCTGAGCAGATTGCTTAGCCCCACGGCCCCTGGCAAGAGCAGTGCAATTCCACTTCAGGCAAAGAGAACTGAGAATCACGACAAAACGCCCCTCCACCAGAAGATCAGCAAGAACATCCAGCCAAGACCAAGTTTACTGATTAAGGAAAAGAGCAGAATCCCAGAAGAGGGGAAAACAAACCATGGAATTCATGGCTTTCTCCCCATGATTCTTTGGTCTTGCAAAGGTAATTAATATGTTTTAATTTTATTTTTTTCTTATTCTAATTTTTTTAACTTTTACTCTTTCCTCTATTAGTATTTTCTTAATTAGTTTATCTTAAGAATTCCTTTCTTAAAAAAAATCTTTTTGAAACTTCATTATTGTAGTCATATTTTATCCTTCATTGTATCTAACTTTATCTTTTCTATACACATAGGGTTTTTTCTTCTAAAAAATTTTGGGATACAACTTCTTCTAATAGATCAAAATATACCCTAAATCTAGCACAGGGCTTGGTTCTAGTCTCCAGCCTGAGCAAATTCTCTCCACTTTCCTTTTCTTTCTTCTCCCACACAATTTATCTTACCAGCTCCATTTTTAGAATTTTTTAAATTTTCATCTTTACAAACATATGCTATCCCTTCATTGTGTTTACCCTTATGTGTGTGTGTATATACATATACATGTATATACATATAAATATACTTCATTCCTTAAAATATTGGTACACAACCTAACCCTCCACCTAAAGGAGCTAGAGAAAGAACAAGAAAGAAAGCCTAAACCCAGCAGGAGAAGAGAAATAATAAAGATCAGAGTAGAAATCAATGAAATAGAAACCAAAAGAACAGTAGAACAAATCAATGAAACTAAGAGCTGGTTCTGTGAAAGAATTAATAAGATGGAAAACCCCTGGCCACACTTATCAAAAAGAATAGAGAAAGGACCCAAATAAATAAAATCATGAATGGAAGAGGAGAGATCACAACCAACACCAAAGAAATACAAACAATTATAAGAACATATTCTGAGCAACTATATGCCAGCAAATTCGACAATCTGGAAGAAGTGGAGGCATTCCTAGAGACATATAAACTACCAAAACTGAGCCAGGAAGAAATAGAAAACCTGAAAAGACCCATAACCAGTAAAGAGATTGAAGCAGTCATCAAAAATCTCCCAAAAAACAAGAGCCCAGGGCCAGACGGCTTCCTGGAGGAATTCTATCCAAGCATTTAAAGAAGAATTAATTCCTATTCTCCTGAAACTGTCCCAAAATATAGAAATGGAAGGAAAACTTCCAAACTCATTTTATGAGGCCAGCATTATCTTGATCCCAAAACCAGAAAATATCCCATCAAAAAAGAGAATTACATACCAATATCCCTGATGAACACAGATGTGAAAATTCTCACCAAAATACTAGCCAGTAGGATCCAACAGTACATTAAAAGGATTATTCACCACAACCAAGTGGGATTTATTCCAGGGCCGCAAGGTTGATTCAACATCCACAAATCAATCAATGTTACAATACATTAATAAAATAAAGAACAAGAACCCTATGATACTCTCAATAGATGCTGAAAAACCATTTGACAAATACAGCATCCTTTCTTGATCAAAACTCTTCACAGTGTAGGGATAAAGGGTACATACCTCAATATCATCAAAGCCATCTATGAAAAACCCACAGCGAATATCATTCTCAATGGAGAAAAACTGAGAGCTTTTCCGCTAAGGTCAGGAACACGGCAGGGATGTCCACTATCACCACAGCTATTCAACATAGTACTAGAAGTCCTAGCCTCAGCAATCAGACAACAAAAAGAAATTAAAGGCATCCAAATCAGCAAAGAAGAAGTCAAACTATCACTCTTGGCAGATGATAGAATACCTTATGTGGAAAACCCAAAAGACTCCACTCCAAATCTGCTAGAACTTGTACAGGAATTCAGTAAAGTGTCAGGATATAAAATCAATGCACAGAAAACACTTGCATTTCTATACACCAACAGCAAGACAGAAGAAAGAGAAATTAAGAATCAATCCCATTTACAACTGCACCCAAAACCATAAGATACCTAGGAAAAAACCTAACCAAAGAGGCAAAGAATCTGTACTCAGAAAACTATAAAGTACTCATGAAAGAAATTGAGGAAGACACAAAGAAATGGGAAAATGTTCCATGCTCATGGATTGGAAGAACAAATATTGTGAAAATGTCAATGCTACCTAAAGCAATCTACACATTGAATGCAATGCCTATCAAAATCCCATCATTTTTTTTCAAAGAAATGGAACAAATAATCCTAAAATTTATATGGAACCAGAAAAGACCCCAAATAGCCAGAGGAATGTTGAAAAACAAAGCCAAAGTTGGTGGCATCACAACTGCAGACCTCAGGCTCTATTACAAAGCTGTCATCATCAAGATAGTATGGTACTGGCACAGAAACAGACACATAGATCAATGGAACAGAATAGAAAGCCCAGAAATAGACCCTCAACTCTATGGTCAACTAATCTTTGACAAAGCAGGAAAGAATGTCCAATGGAAAAAAGACAGTCTCTTCAACAAATGGTGTTGGGAAAATTGGATAGCCACATGCAGAAAAATGAAACTGGACCATTTCCTTACATCACACATGAAAGTGGACTCAAAATGGATGAAGGACCTCAATGTGAGACAGGAATCCATCAAAATCCTTGAGGAGAACACAGGCAGCAACCTCTTTGACCTCAGCCACAGCAATTTCTTCCTAGAAACATCACCAGAGGCAAGGGAAGCAAGGGTAAAAATGAACTACTGGGACTTCATTGTGATCAAAAGCTTTTGCACAGCATAGGAAACAGTCAACAAAACCAAAGACAAGTGACAGAATGGGAGAAGATATCTGCAAACGACATACCAGATAAAGGACTAGTATCCAAAATCTATAAAGAACTTATCAAACTCAACACCCAAAGAACAAATAATCCAATCAAGAAATGAGCAGAGGACATGAACAGACATTTCTGCAAAGAAGACATCCAGATGGCCAACAGACGCATGAAAAAGTGCTCCACATCACTGGGCATCAGGGAAATACAAATCAAAACCACAATGAGATACCACCTCACACCAGTCAGAATGGCTAAAATTAACAAGTCAGGAAATGACAGATGCTAGCGAGGATGCAGAGAAAGGGGGACCCTCCTACACTGTTGGTGGGGATGCAAGCTGGTGCAGCCACTCTGGAAAACAGCATGGAGGTTCAGCAATTGCACTACTGGGTATTTACCCTAAAGATACAAACGTAGTGATCCGAAGGGGCACGTGCACCCAAATGTTTATAGCAGCAATGTCCACAGTAGCCAAACTATGGAAAGAACCTAGATGCCCATCGACAGATGAATGGATAAAGAAGATGTGATATATATACATGCAATGGAATACGATGCAGCCTCCAAAAGAAACGAAATCTTGCCATTTGCAATGACATGGATGGAACTAGAGGGTATTATGCTTAGCGAAATAAGTCAATCAGAGAAAGATAATTATCATATGATCTCCCTGATATGAGGAAGCTGAGAGGCAATGCGGGGGGCTTGAGGGGTAGGAAAGGAATAAATGAAACAAGATGGGATCGGGAGGGAGACAAACCATAAGAGACTCTAAATCTCACAAAACAAACTGAGGGTTGCTGGGGGGAGGGGGGTAGGAGAAGGTGGTGGGGTTATGGACACTGGGGAAGGTATGTGCTATGGTGAGTGCTGTGAAGTGTGTAAACCTGGCGATTCACAGAACTGTACCCCTGGGGCTAATAATACATTATATATTAATAAAAAATAAAACATTAATTAAAATAAAATAAATACTTAAAAAAATTATACCCATCTCATTTCCAAAAGGATTTGGAATAGTTGACAAAACTACATACAACAGATTAAATAAATAGAAGACAACAAATAAAGATAAAAATGCCTGCAAACTCTCAGTATACAGCCATATATAAAATCTACCTATCTAGGCATGTGCATACATATGTATATATATGTGCATGCATACATATATATATTTTTTTCAAAGAACTTTGTTTCAGATACTAAGAACTAAAGGAAGTTTCCCCAGCTTTCTCAGAAAGGGCAAACCACGGATATGGTAAACATTGTTTTAAATTGTACATTAGGAGAATTATTTCAGTGAATTGAGTGAATCGGTTATGTGACTGGGAAAGAGGAGGTGGATTAAAAGTCAAGGAATCAAGACCTGAGATAGGGTAAGCATGACCATGATCAGCAACTCAAGAAAAGCCTTTTTTAAGAGTGTAAATATAGATGGAGACAGATTTTTTCCTCGTGCCACGTTTATTAATGTGACTTTAAAGAAAAAATTAAAATATTAAAATTATATTTTACTTTCTGCATATGAAATATTTCAAGAAGGTAAACTAACAAAATAAGCTCTTATTAACAAAATGCATTTGGGTATATTGTATTCAAGATAGCACTTACCTTCACTGATGGCATGGGGCTTAATAATGCAACAGGTACAATTCGTAAATTTAGCAGTGTTTGCTGGTCCACAAACTCCACTTGAAGGAAAAAATAACTCCATTTCCTAAAGACAGAGAGAAATAAATTTGACCTATGTAATCTCTTATCTCGAACTTCTGGGATATTTATGTAAGAGGTGGAAAAACTAAGCAATTATTTTTGAAGTTTGTAATATAAATTATTCACTTTTAAATTTTCCAAAAATGATTTTTACAAAGGCTAACTGACTAACCTAACCCTGTTTTAAGTCTTATAATTAAAATATCATATAAAAAGTATTAATTAAAGTAATGAGAATATGTATCATTCTGCACCAGGATTAAAACTAATTACATCTTAACATATTTTGAATATTGGCAGTAATAAATACAAAGTTCTTATTTTCCCCAAAGCATTAGTTCATAGACACAGGTCCAATTTTAAACTTTCTATTAAAATATATAAAATTAAAAAGTAGGAATTCTTTATAGAAGCAGATTAGTATTTAAGAATCAGAACCACAAAATTAGTTTTAACTAGTTAAAACTAATGACCTGGGGCACCTGGCTGGTTCAGTCAGTAGAGCATGAAACTCTTGATCTTGGGGTTATAAGTTCGAGCCCTATGTTGGGTGTAGAGATTACTCAAAAATAAAATCTTAAAAAGGAAAAACGAATGAACTTACTACAGTTCTAGCATACAATTATATCATATAAACTTTATTTTATAACCAGATTCAAGCTACATGATTTGCTTTGCACATGGTTCACTGAGATGACAACTCAGCAACTTGAACTAGCCACAAACACAGTCACGCTAATTATTTAGACAGATCTTTCCTGCCTCTAAGCTTTGGTTACTGTTATTTCTACTATTCCCTAGAGAACCCTGTCTCTCAGGCTCCAAAGAGCTCTGCCAACTTAAGCTGGTGATGCTCCCAGTGAGTCCCCTGTATTTTTATAAAATTGTGATTTGGGGGGTAATTGCCCATCACAAATTTTAAATGTGAAGCAAGTAACTAACCTGAATAGCATTGTAGGTCCTTCAGCACCTAAGACAAATGGCTCAAAGTAAATCTCATTTTTTGATGAATTTAAGAATGGGAAGATCACAAGCTGTGTTAATGTGCCACATCAATGTACAACTTTAGGAACCACAGAGAAGATGAGGCATTGTCCAAAGAGTAATGCAGACACCTGTGCAATTCTGGCACGAAGACCTTTCAGGATGAAAATGCTCCATTCCTTAGACAGCAAGTACTTTTCCACCAGACTGCTGCCTTAGTTACTCTCCATGAGTGGTAGGAAGAGCAATAAACCACCTCCAGCCGCCTGTCCAGGCTGGCTCCCAGGCTTCTCCCTGCAGTGCGGCCCCCTTCCTAAACCCCAACCCCACCCCCACGCCACTCCCACCTGGAGATCATTCCTATTCAAAGTGTCCTGCTTTCCACCACCGTCTCGGCAAGTCTGTGCATTCCCACCCTGTTGTTCCTGCCCTCCAACTGCACAGGCCAAACAACAAAAAAAAAACGTATTCCCTCCTTTTCTTAGCCATCCACTCGGTCTCTCAGGAAACCCTCCGGAATGCTTCCAGAATCCAGCCACTTCCACATGTCACCCTGGTCCAGGCCCAGCACCAGAGCTCCCCTTGATGCTGCTCTAACCTCCTAGTGACCTCCCATGCCCACTCCCCCGCACACCCACACCCCCCTGGCCCGATGGATTCTTAGCACAGCAGGCAGCAGGAAACCTGTAAAACATCCTGTCACTTCTCCTCGCAGGACTCTCCAAGGGTCTTTTATCTGCTTCGGAACAAATGCTGAAGTTCTAGATGTCTGCGAGGCCGCTCGCCATCTGGCCCCTAGCCATTCCTTGGGTCAGTACCCTAGTCCCGTGAAAACACTTAGACTTCCCACCCTCCTCCCTGGCCTCATGCACTCACTGTTTACCTAAATGTAGCCAACGTGCTCCCACCGCAGAAACGTCCCGTGCGTGGCCCCCTTTCTCCCGGCACACTTGCTCCAGGGTATTTGCTTGGTGTGCTCCCTCACGGCCTTCTGGTCTCTGCTTAAACATAACGCGAAGACTTCCTGACCCTATCCTCAGTAGCATTCCTCGCCTCTACTCAACACACAATCCTTCCTCCGGCCTGGTCTTTTTCCATCCCTCCTCCCGTTGTATCCTCTCAGGGCACTGACCATCCGACATGTTTTATGCCTGTTTACTTACTACCCAGCAGCACCCCGAGCATCGCCATGGATGGACGCTTCAAGGGAGTCAGGACCTTGTGTGGTTCACTAGTGGCTTCCCAATATTTTGAACTGACTGAAATTCAGAAACTAATAAATTCTGCACGTGCTAAATAAAATCTATCTATCCATGTTGCCCAAATGAGAGAAATGACACCCTGAAAGCCTGTGTAAGAAGCCCTTACAGGTTAGCAAGTGGCAAAGCCAGTATTTAAATCCAGGTCACACTGGTTCCAAAGCCCTGAGCCTTTTCCTCATCTGGCTTTCAAAAGTAAAGAAGCTGTGCTCAACTGGTCCACCTCTAGTTTTAAACAACTATCAGGCCAATTATTTTCATTGTTTTGGTCTCAACTTTCATTTCGTTTCTTCCTCAACGTTAAAAAAATGAAAATGCCGGGACGCATGGGTGGCTCAGTTGGTTAAGCAGCTGCCTTCAGCTCAGGTCATGATCCCAGCGTCCTGGGATGGAGTCCCACATCGCAAGCTCCTTGCTCAGCAGGGAGCCTGCTTCTCCCTCTGCCTCTGCCTGCCAATCTGTCTGCCTGTGCTCACTCTGACAAATAAATACATAAAATCTTAAAAAAAAAAAAAAAAAAGAAAATGCCAACTTTCCAAGTACTCATTTACATATGCTGAATGAATATGTAGTTAAGGTAAGGAATATAAAGGTTTTATTTAAATACACATTCTGAGTGACAGGGAGTAACTCTATTTCATGCCTTTGCTTACTGTTTCCCCTCCATAGCTGGTCCTATTTGTCCCAGTCACCAATCCGAGCGAACATTTGCAAGAGCACTTCTACCAGGTCATTGTTACGGCAACTCAATCAGAAACTTCACACAATAAATGTAAAGTCACACAAAAAAATTCTCCTTTGTGATTTGAGCTGCTTAAACCTATGGCATAAAACTCCTCTCCTTCCAAGGGTCCTTGCTATTACTTGTAGCCTTTTATATGCTCCTAAACTGCCTCACAGCAAAAGACAGAGATATGGAACTTTCTCAAAAAATAGAATAAACTCATGGAATCTTCAGGTTTTTTTTTTACTATATTTAACAAACTGTAAAGCATACAGCTGCACTGCATACATTTCACCTAAGATCTCATGGTAATCTCACTAAAACATCTGACAACTCTACATTCATATGTTTAACTACCATAATAAAAGTATCACAAAATGGCTGCCAGTTAAATGTTTCTCCAAAACTTTTATAATTTTAAATAAATACCCTTTTCATAAATGCCCTAAAACATTAAAATATTGAACTTTCTCTTTACATACTCTAAAATCAAATAAGAAATCTGTTCTCAGAAAACCTAAAAAACTAAGAAATGAAATATGAAGTCATATGACTTAGTTTCATATTTAGCTCCATGATGCGGCCTTATGTATAAACAAAAACAATTAAGAACCAAACAAAATGTCCAAAGTAAGGGGATGTTTAAATAAATGTTATATTCATACAATAAAACATTCTGCACCCACTGAAGTTTACTCTTATGACCATAATCTGGTGACATGTTAAATGTTGTATTAAGTGAAAAAAGCAATCAAACTAAATTAAAATCATGTATGTGGTATTTAGTTTATAAATTATATAAATAATCAAGGGAATGAGCTGGAAGAAATATGCCATAAACAAGCTGTAAACATCACTGGCAGGATGACTAATGCCAAACTTCCCTTCTCAATTTCCAAATTCTCCAGAGTGCTTCTATTACTTCTGTGTTCTAAAGACTATAATGGGAGTACCTGGGTGGCTAAGCTAAGCATTTGCCTTCAGCTCAGGTCATGATCCCTGGGTGCTGGGATTGAGCCCTGCACAGGTTCCCTGTTCAGCGGGGAGTCTGCTTCTCCCTCTCCCTGCCCTCTCTGTGCTCTCTCTCACAATCACTAAAAAATAAAATATAAAATAAAACAAAATATAGAAAACAAAATACAAAACAAAACAGAAAACTCAGCCCAACACAAAATAAAATAAAAAACTGTAATGTTTAAAACAAGGTAGGCCACCACTTCAGCATACACAGTGGAAGCCAGTGGTTAAGCACAGGGTTGTGGAGCCAGAGGTGCCTGGGCTCAAGTCCTCATGAGGCCAAGGTGTTTAAACTCACTGAGTCTCAGTCCCTGCTAAATTGGAATGACATAAGCAAATGCAAGGGAGATTGTGAGAATTAAATGAGATACTAAAGTCTGGAACAGTACCTGTCACATAGTGAGCACTCAATAAACATAAGGTTTATTGTTGCTTTGAATTCCAAAACTTTTGTGAACACCAATGACCTAAATCCTGAGGTATGACAATGAATTGGACATCCTCAAAGAATTCATAGTCTACCAGGAGGGTAAACAAACACAAATGCTTTTAAAATATGGTAAGTAATAGAGGTATACAGTAGGTATGAAGCAAGCATCAAGGAAGGGTACCTCACAGAGAACTAAGAAATAGATAATAGTTGATCAGAGTTGCTGTTACTAGATTTTAGGTTTTGTTAAGGTCAAATTAACATGCTCTAAACTGAGTATACTTAAAGGATACAATTTGATGTTTTGACACTTGTTTATTCCTGTGGAAACATCACTACAATCAAGATAATAAATATATCAGTCACCCTTCCTTCCTTTGGATAATACCTTTCTTCTGCCTTTCCCTGCCTCCCCTACCATTAACTATTACCATTACCTCCCTTACCATTAATAAGTTGGCCCTGTGATCAATGATCTGTTTTCTACCATTATGAATTAGTTTAATTTTTAACAGTTGTACTTAAATTATATAGTATGTGCTCCTGTCTAGCTTTCACTTAGCAAAGATCACTTTGAGATTCCTCAACTATACTGTTTATCAATATTTCATTCATTTTTATTGCCAAATACTATTCTGTGTGTTAATATCATGGTTTGTTTATCCACTCATCTCTTGAACATCTGGGTTATTTCTAGTTTTTAGATATACAAATAAGGTTCTTATGAACAAAACTATTATGTACAAGTCTTTGATTGATATTTCCTTTCATTTCTCCTGGGAAAATACTTAAGAGAAGAATGCTTGGACCACAGGGTAGGTATATGTTTAACTTTTTAGATAACTGCCAAACTGTTCTGCAAAGTGACTGTACCCTTTTAAATTCTCAGCAGCATATGACAGTTCTAGTTTCCCCTCACAGTAGGCACGTGAAACAGTCAGTTTTTTAAATCTTAGCCATTCTAAAAGGTGTGTAGTGTATCTCACTGTGGTTTAAATTAGTACTTCCAAAATGTCTAAAGATGCTGTATATTTTTAATGTGTGCTTATATACCCATACATGTATCATCTTTGGTTAAGGGCCTATTCAAATTTTTTGCTCATTCCTAATTGGGATGTTTAATTTCTTAGGTGTGAAATCAGGATAAAGACAAATAGATTAGAGTCAAGATGGCAGAGGAGTGGCAGACTGAGATGACATCAGTCACAGGAGTTCAGCTAGATAGTTATCAAATCATTCAGAACACCTACAAACTCAACAGAAGATCAAAGAGAAGAAAAGGAGCAATTCTAGAAACAGAAAATCGACCACTTTCTGCACTTTCTGAAGGGTAGGACGTGCAGAGAAGTGAATTCGAAGCAATGGGAAGATGGGGGGGGGGGTACTCCCGGCAAGTGGAGCAATGGAGCACAAAATTTGAAAATTTAAAAGTCTGCTCCACTGAGGGACATCACTCCAGAGGCTAAGCGGGGGTGGAGCCCTCGCCAGGACAGCATGGTCTCAGGTCCCACGGGGTCATGGAAGGATTGGGGATGTCTGAGTGCAGCAGAGCTCACAGGTATTAGAGTGGGGAAGCCGGCTACAGAGAAGGAGCCGAGGAGTGAACTCTGAGCTCAGAGTTACCAAAACTCTGATCCGTGGCACAGTCAGGTCACTGCTCTTTGAGCAGGGACCCACAGGGACAGATCTGGGGAGACCCCCCTGGAAGAACAGAGCAGCAGGAATCTGCTGGGTTTGGAGACTCCAAATGGGGCCGTGCACCAGAGAGAAAACCACTCGGTCACAGGCTGGGGGAGCCCAGCTGGAGACCAGAGAGATGGGAGGGATTGACTGGTTTTCTCCAAGGTCACACTGAGGAATGGGACCCCAAGCTCTCGGCTCCTCCCGCCAGAGACTGGGCAGCCACCATCTTCATTCCCGTCCTCCAAAACGGTATAGAAAGTGGTCATGGAACAAAAGCTCTGAGAGCAAACCGGAGCAGATTGCTTAGCCTGGCCCCTGGCAAGGGCGGTGCGGTTCCGTGTTGGGCAAAGACACTTGAGAATCACAGCAACAGGCCCCTCCCGCACAAGATCAGCAAGAATGTCCAGCCAAGACCAATTTCACTGATCAAGGAGAAGAGTGGAATTCCAGAGGAGTGGAAAGCAAAGCATGGAATTCATGGCTTTCTCCACATGATTCTTTAGTCTTACAAAGTTAACTAAATATTTTTAACTTTATTTTTTCTTATTCTAATTTTTTTAATTTTTCCTTTTTGCTCTTTTAATGGTTTTTAACTTATTTATCTTAACAATACCTTTCTTAAAAAAATCACTTTAAATCTTCATTATTATAGTCATATTTTGACCGTCATTGTATTTAACTTTATTTTTTGTATATATTTAGGGTTTTTTCTTCTAAAAAATTTTGGGATACAATTTCTTCTAATAGATAAAAATATACCCTAAATCCAGCACAGGGCTTTGTTCTAGTCTCCAGCCCAAGCAAATTCTCTCCACTTCCCTTTTCTTTCTTTTCCCAACCAAATATTCCTATCAATTCCTTTTTTTTTAAAAAGATTTATTCATTTATTTGACAGACACAGATCACAAGTAGGCAGAGAGGCAGGCAGAGGGAGAGGGGGAAGCCAGCTCCCTGCTGAGCAGAGAGCCCGATGCGGGACTCGATCCCAGGACCCTGAGATCATGACCTGAGCCGAAGGCAGAGGTTTAACCCACTGAGCTACCCAGGTGCCCTGATCAATTCCTTCCTAAGAATTTTTTTTTAATTTTTATCTTTACAGTCATATTCCATCCCTTCATTGTGTTTTCCCTTATTTTTGTATATATATGTTTTTCTTTCTTTAAAATTTTGAGAGGTAGTTTCTTCTAAGAGACCAAAATACACCCAAAATCAAGTGGGTGGCTCTGTTCTATTCACCAATCTAATACATATATATTCTTTTTAATTTTTTAAAATTTTTTTAAACTTTTTTTTTCTTTTTTAAGATTTTATTTATTTATTTATTTAACACAGAGAGTGAGCACAGGTAGGCAGAGAGGAAGGCAGACAGAGGGGGAAGCAGGCTTCTTGCTGAGCAGAAAGCCCGATGTGGGGATTGATCCCAGGACCTTGAGATCATGACCTGAGCTGAAGGCAGAGGCTTAACCCACTGAGCCACCCAGGCGCCCCTAACTTCTTTTTGCTCCCTTTCTTCTCCCCCTGATTTGGGGTATCTTCTGATTTGGCTAGTGTACATTTTTCTGGGGTCATTGACACAATTTTAGTATTTCATTCTCCCATTCATATATTCATATCTGGATAAAATGACAAGGTGGAAAAACTCACCACAAAAAAAAAAAAGAAGAAGAAGAGGCAGTAGCAAAGGCTAGGGACCTAATCAATACGGACGTTAGTAATATGTCAGATCTAGAGTTCAGAATGCTGATTCTCAAGGTGCTAGCTGGGCTCGAAAAAGGCATGGAAGATATTAGAGAAACCCTGTCTGGAGAAATAAAAGTCCTTTCTGGAGAAATAAAAGAACTGAAATCTAACCAAGCTTAAACCAAAAAAGCTATTAATGAGGTCCAAGAGAGACAAACAACTAACGGACCACGAGGGGAGAATTGGAGAGATAAGTGATACCATAAGATGAAGGAACATTAGAATAATTGTGATTCCAGAAGAAGAAGGGGGAGGGTGGGGCAGAAGGTATATTAGAGCGAATTACTGTAGAGAATTTCCCTAATATGGCAAAGGGAACAAGCATCAAAATCCAGGAGGCACAGAGAAACCCCCTCAAAATCAATTAAAATAGGTCCACATCCCATCATCTAATAGTAAAACTGACATGTCTTAGTGACAAAGAGAAACTCCTGAAAGCAGCCCAGGACAAGAAGTCTGTAACATACAATGGTAAAAATATTAGATTGGCAGCAGACTTATCCATAGAGACCTGGCAGGCCAGAAAGAACTGGCATGATATATTCAGAGCACTAAATGAGAAAAACATGCAGCCAAGAATACTATATCCAAAAAGACTATCATTGAACATAGAAGGAGAGATTAAAAAAAACTTCCAGGACAAACAAAAACTAAAAGAGTTTGCAAACACCAAAACAGCTCTACAGGAAATATTGAAAGGGGTCCTCTAAGCAAAGAGAGACCCTAAAAGTAGTAGACCAGAAATGAATAGAGACAATATACAGTAACAGTCACCTCACAGGTAATACAATGGCACTAAATTCATACCTCTCAATAGTTATCCTGAATGTAAATGGGCTAAATGCCCAGTCAAAAGACACAGGGTATCAGAATGGCTAAAAAAACAAAACCCATCAATATGCTGCCTACAAGAAACTCATTTTAGACCCAAAGACACCTCCAGATTTAAAGTGATGGGGTGAAAAAAAAAATAAAGTGATGGGGTGGAAAACAATTTACCATATAAATGGACCTCAAAACAAAGCTGGGGTGGCAATCCTTATATCAGATAAATTATATTTTAAGCCAAAGACTACAATAAGAGATGAGGAAGGACACTATAGAATACTCAAAGGGTCTGTCCAATAACAAGATCTAACAATTTTAATTATCTATGCCCCTAACATGGGAGCAGCCAACTATATAAACCAATTCATAATAAAATCAAAGAAACACATCAACAAAAATACAATAATAGTTGGGGACTTTAACACCCCCCTCACTGAAATGGACAGATCATCCAAGCAAAAGATCAAATGACACACTGGACCAGATGGATATCACAGATCTATTCAGAACATTCCATCCCAAAGCAACAGAATACACATTCTTCTCTAGTGCACATGGAACATTCTCCAGAATAGATCACATCCTGGGTCACAAATCAGGTCTCAACCAATAACAAATGACTGGAATCATTCCCTGCATATTTGCAGACTACAATGCTCTGAAGCTAGAACTCAACCACAAGAGGAAAGTTGGAAACAACCCAAATACATGGAGGCTAAAGAGCATCCTACTAAAGAATGAATGGGTCAACCAGGAAATTAAATAAGAATTGAAAAAATTCATTGAAAATGATAATGAAAACAACGGTTCAAAATCTGTGGGACACAGCAAAGGCAGTCCTGAGAGGAAAATACACAGCCATACAAGCATTTCTCAAGAAACAAGGAAGGTCTCAAAAACACAACCTAACCCTACACCTAAAGGAGCTGGAGAAAGAACAGCAAAGAAAGCCTAAACCCAGCAGCAGAAGAGAAATAATAAAGATCAGAACAGAAGTGAAACCAAAAAAAAACAGTAGAACAAATCAACAAAACTAGGAGCTGGTTCTTTGAAAGAATTAATAAGATTGATAAACCCCTGGCCAGACTTATCAAAAGATAAATAGATCAATAAAGCGGAAAGAATCCAGAAATACACTCACAGATAGATATATATAGTCAACAAATATGACGAATGTGCAAAGGCAATTAAGTGGAGAAAAATTTGTGATTTTAACTAGTGGTGCTGGAACAATCAGATGTCTATATGCAAAACAATAAATTCATGGTATATGTTATACCATATACAAAAATTAACTCACAATGGATCATGAAGCTAAATATAAAAACAAAAACTATAAAATTTCTAGAAGAAAACAAAAGGGAAAATTTTGTGACCTTGGATGAGGTCGTAGTTTGTCAGATGAGAAACCACAATGGAAGAATGAATTAATAAACTGAACTTCATCAAAACTGAAAACTTCTGCTCATCTAAGGACATTGGTAAAGAGAATAAAAATGCAAACAACACAGTGTGTGGAAATATTTGCAAATCATATTTCTGGGTTAAAAAATCTGTATCCGTAATATATAAAGAATTCTGAGCAAAGTTTTAAAGGGCCAATAAAACTACCTGAGTAAAGGGAGAGATGGCATGCCAAAGCAGAGGGTAGAAAGGGTAAAACCAACAGAGCGAGAATACCAGTCTGAAGAGGACAAGGCAGGATACAGACTGGAGAAGAGACTAGCATTCAGAGCATCTTCATAAAACATGTTAAGGAGCTGGAACTTGATTCTGGGGGAATGCAGTACTCTGGGACATTTCTAGTAGAGCTGTGACATAGATCAGATTCTTTAGACAGGTCGCTCTGAAACCTGTGTGGAAGAGGAATTTGAGGGAGAAAGTCTGAGCCAGAGCGGTTGCGGCAGCCCAGGTCACAGCTAGAACAGTGAGTAGGAATGAAGGAAAAGGAGAGACTTGAAGAAAATGCTTAGAAGGTAAATCTCAACAACTTTTTACTCATTAGATGTAGGGAAAAAAGGAGGCAGAAGTAGGGGCGCCTGGGTGGCTCAGTCAGTCAAGCATCTGCCTTTGGTTCAGGTTATGATCCCAAGGTCCTGGGATCGAGCCCCATGTCAGGCTCCCTGCTCAGCAGGAAACCTGCTTCTCCCTCTCCCTCCCACTCCCCGTACTTGTGCTGGCTCTCTCTCGCTCTCTCTGTCAAATAAATAAAGAAAATCTTAAAAAAAAAAAAAAAGAGGCAGAAGTAGATTTACTGGTCTCAAGTTTCTTTGCTAATGATATGCAGAACACAAAAGGAATAGTTTGGTAAGTTATAATCAGTTCAGTATGGGATGCATTGTTTGAGCCTGAGTCTGAAACTCTAAGGGAAGTACTACATACAGAATTAACTGATTAATTAATTTTTTCCATATAAAATTATCTAGTACAATTTCTTGATTAATCAGTCTATCGCTTGCCCACTGACTTATAAGCCACCAAGTTCTCTTTACTTGTGGGTCATTTCTCGGGTACTTGGGCTATTACACTGACACACTTGTCTACTCCCATGCCATCTCACACTGCTTTTCCTACTAAAGCTTTATAAAAAAGCTTCCAGTTGCATAAATCCGTCATCTTATCACCACCACTTCTTCCGTGTCAAAATTCCCTTTGCTCTTTTGGTTCTTCTATGCAAGAATTTCATTAAGTTTCATTAATGAAACTTAATTAAGTTTCATTAATGAAACTTAATGAAAATTCAGAAATGAATTGCTTAATGAAAAAGCAGAAATGAATTGCTTAATGAAAAAGCAGAAAAATTCTGCTAGGATTTTAACTGGAAAGATACAAAAGAAATGAACAATTTTCCTTGGATTTTGTAATTAGGAGGACATTTATTATCTTAGCCAAAATGATTCCAGTGGAATGAAAGAAGGAAGCCAAATTGTAGTGACTGCTCTCCGTGAGTAGTAAAAGGCAATTGAGGAAGAGAAAATTGTGACTATAGTCTGGATAAGGAAGAAAAAGGATTAAACAGTAACAAATAGGAATTAAAGATCAAGGAGAGACTATTTGAGGATGCCTGTGTGATGTTCTTCAACTTTTCTTTTCCATGCACTGCCCTTGTTTCCTTGTGCATGCTGTGAGCTCCAGCCAGGGTTTCTCTCTGATAGCTAGTCACTAACATGACGTCCACAGCACTTACTCTTCCCAAGACAATCAGAAAAGGTATATCCCTAAGGCTTCATAAAATGGGATATTTCAGGGACGAATGTCAGAAAGAGCTAAAAAATTTAAGTGTACAAAAGAGAAACAAGTACGTTTGAGACATTTCTTCAGGAGAAAGGATGATGGTAGCTAACTCTGCAGGGTTTGAAGTAGAGGACTGACACGTTTGACATGTTAGCTTTTAAAAGGGTCGCACTGGCTTACTGCTTTGAGAACAGTCGCTAACGACTGCGCCACCCAGGCGCCCCTGTATGCATTTAAAATAAAGTAACTGGGGGTGCCTGGGTGGCTCAGTGGGTTAAGCCTCTGCCTTCGGCTCAGATCATGATCTCAGGGTCCTGGGATCGAGCCCCACATCGGGCTCTCTGCTCAGCGGGAAGCCTTCTTCCCTTCCTCTCTCTGCCTGCCTCTCTGCCTCCTTGTGATCTCTCTGTCAAATAAATAAGTAAAAATCTTTAAAATAAACAAATAAGTAACTGTAGGAAGCACAAAAGCTGTTTCGTGAACACTTGCTCTCTATAGGAAAAGAAAAGGATGTTAAACTTGATGGTGTTAGGTCTGAGTTAAAATACACGAAATGATATTTCTTTCTGAATATTGACTCTCCATCAACTGGCCTCACAGGAAGTCAGTAATTCAAACACTGATGAGCCTGAAGATTTTTTTTTAAAGATTTATTTATTTATTTGACAGAGAGAAAGGGAGAGAGAGTGAGCGAGCACAGGCAGACAGAGAGGCAGGCAGAAGCAGAGGGAGAAGCAGGCTCCCTGCCGAGTGAGGAGCCCGATGTGGGACTCGATCCCAGGACACTGGGATCATGACCTGAGCTGAAGGCAGCCACTTTACCAACTGAGCCACCCAGGCATCCTGAGCCTGAAGAATTTAAGTGGCTTTGAACATAAACTGGGATGATGAGTATTTTAACTGGAGAAGACTTACCTTGGCCATGACCAGGTTACCAGTTCACAAAAGAGACATTCCTGAACCACTGTTTAATCCTAGGCAAAGGGTCAAAGGTTTTCTCTACTCTTAGATCAACTGTAAAACCTGCCCAAGGTCAGCAATGACAGAAAAGCTTTACTCTAACATAACACATTTAACCAAAAAAAAAAAAAAAAAAAAAACCACACCAAAAACCAAAAAAACAGAATTAAAAGATTTTTTAAATGCCTTACCCTGGCAGCTGAAGCAAAAGAATCAGGGCCATGAGCTGCATTTCTTATGCCATCGGTTCCAAAGAGAGCTCTCAGGCTTTCAGGAGCATCCGTACGAGCCATCCCGGAGTTCGCGGGTCCAAGCAGTCTTTTCCACTCACATATAGCATCATCTCTTAAAATCTCCATGGCAATGGTAGGACCACTTGTAATAAACTGGATCAGCTCACTACAAAACAGGTAAAAGCTTGATTGACTTCATTTTTCTGTCAACCTGTTTCTCAAACTATTGGATACAGTGAATTCTGCCTGAGCAAGATAAAGTTTTCATAAATTGAGTGTCTTGTGGTAGCCTGAGTTACTATAAAACCCTAGTGTTGTCAAATCATTTACTGTTAGCAAAAAAAAAAAAAAAAAAAAAAAAAAAAAAAAACGAAATAAAATAAAAAAATAAATCAGTGTTTCATTGAATTTAAGACGACTTCATGGACTTAAAATGCATATTACTGGTCAACTGATTATTGCTTCTTCCATTGTTCTGAAAGGTAAAGAAGGATCTTCCTTTTTATTTTCATGTGGTTTACCATGGCAGTCAAATAAGATTTCACAATATAGAAAATTATGAGAGTAGTCTTATATTTTAGTTATAATTACAGTTATTATAATTACAGTTAGAATGCATTTTTGCATTTTTCATTTTTCATTTTGTTATTATAATTACAGTTAGAATGCATTTTTGTGTAGATTAAAATTCAAAGAATGGAGATAAACTTTCAGTCAATAAACACGGAGTTGGTCTAGTGATTAAGAAAAAACAGAAACTAACAGGCCTTGAAAAAACATGCTCTTATTACTATAAAAGCTATTCTGGGATATTCTTATCTCAAGTTATTAGAGAATACACACAGATTCTTGATTAAAAATCTAGCTCAGAGTCACAGTAGCCCAAGCCATGGATAGCAGCTGCTCATTTCCCTTTGCCACGTCCGTATGTGCACGAGGCAGCAGTGACAAGCCCAGTGGTGAAGAAAGGAACACCACTCCTCCCACTGTGTTAGGCAGGGACAGAATCCTTTCTAAAGCAAGCCTGTGCTTCTCTCTCATTCAAACTATGAGAGGACAGGACCATCCTGGAGAAAAGCACATACTTTCTTCCTTCATTAACTCCCTTCCATATTCACTTTTTAAATCACTTCAATTCATTTTGAAGAGGATTTCTAAAAAAAATAGTATGTACAAAGAAGTATTTATACTCTCCATCATAACAGGCCTAAAAGACCTCTTCATACATATTCTGCTAGGCCTTGGCAGGAAAAAAAAAAAATTAGATTTAAGGAACCAAAATCAAGGGAACAAATCCATGTTTATCCATCCAATAAGCACTTAATGATTACCTACTAGAAATCAGAATACTCAACAATATCCTTGCTTCCAGAAACTGGTAATGTCCTGTTAATACAGAATTCTCAGACACACAGAATAGGCCTGAGTGTGGCACGTAATAATGCAGAGCATACTGTGCCCGATAGTAAAATTTCTGAGAATGCTTCGTGAGACTATTCCTAGCCACTAGAGCTACATCTTCTGTTGCGTCTTTCCTAACACCAGAAAACTAGTTAATTCATCCATTTAATAATTTACTGCACACTAGTCACTTATATATAAGACATTGAACTAGATGCTGTAATATATTGCTACAAACACAAAGCAGGACTATGATAAAGAATCATTTCCAAGAAAATCAGATATTCTGGGAAGTCCGTGCCAGTTACCGGAGGTGGCGGGGCGGCAACGGCAGTGAGCAGGTGAGCCTTGTGGCCTATAAAAATCCTACAAAAATGTCTCTGTGCCCATCTCTTAAAGACCTAAAGGTAGACAAAGTTATTCAGGCTCAAACTGCCTTTTCTGCAAACCCTGGGAACCCAGCAATTTTGTCTGAAGCTTCTGCTCCCATCTCTCGAGATGGAAATCTCTATCCTAGACTGTACCCGGAGCTCTCCCAGTACATGGGCCTGAGTTTAAGTGAAGAAGAAATCCGTGCACATACGGCCGTGGGCCCTAGAGCACCACTTCAGGGGCAGCTGGCGAGAATTTCCGGTATGAACTCTACAGTGGCTCCTGTAACTGGTAATGATGTTGGAACTCGTAGAGCAGAAATTAAGCAAGGGACTCGTGGTCATTTTGTGTAAGGATCAAGATGGAAAAACTGGGCTCGGGCTTAAATCAATAGATAATGGTATATTTGTTCAGCCAGTCCAGGCAAATTCTCCATCCTCATTGGTTGGCCTGAGATTTGGGGAACAAGTACTCCAGATCAGTGGGGAAAGTGTGCAGGCTGGAGCTCTGATAAAGCACATGAGGTGCTCAAACAGGCTTTTGGAGAGAAGATTCCTAGGACTGTTCGTGACAGGCCTTGTCGGACAGTTACTATGCATAAGGATGGGACTAGACATGATGGCTTTATCTTTAAAGATGGGAAGATCACCTCCATAGTGAAAGATAGGTCTGCAGCCAGAAATGGTCTTCTCACAGAACGTAACATCTGTGAAGTCAAGGGGCAGAATGTCATTGGGCTGAAGGATGCTCAAATGGCAGACACACTGTCAACATCTGAGATGGCAGTAACTATTACTCATGCCTGCTTTTATCTCTGAACATATTATTAAATGGATGGCACCAAGTATTATGAAAAGCTGACGGATCACACCATTCCTGAGGTTAAAGTCATGGCACAATGGAAACCTCACTGAACTCCAATCTACTTCTTGGGCAATTTCACTTTATATTATGCACATGAAGCTTTCTAGAAGCCGGAAAGCATATGCTGCATGAAGACCTTTTTACCTTACATTACAGCTGGGAATCTTACTGTCTTGACTGGATATCTTGTTCACACTTCAAGGTCGTTGTAGCCTCATCCTGGTTTTACAGATGGGAAACTTTGGACAGATTTACTGATTTTCATAGAGCAGCTTCTCTACTGGAATCCTGATGCTTTTACAAGCCATTATGAGTAGAACGACTGATACAGATGTAGCTCTGTGTTAGAACCAGTCACCGTTATCTTACATATCAAGTCGTGCTGTTCATAGCACTTTAGTTCTATGGCGTAACTGCATTTTTAATGTTAACCATAGTACACATAGGATGACTGCTTTTGATGGGTTTTTAGTTCTCTGTGTGTGGGTGTGTGTGCACACACATGCACGTGGCATGTGTGTAAAACACCAATTAAGTGCACTGCTTGCATCCCGTGTAAGCATTATACATAGGTTGCTAGAGCTGGTGTTGGTCATCATTTAATTGTAACTACCTTTACTTAATATGCTTCAACTGTCACCTTAACTGTGTTAAGCATCTAGAATAAAAGCCGAAATACAACTATTGCTGATTTCTAAAACCCAAACTGCAGCTCTGTGTTAAACGATATAAGGGTACACACAGCTACAGCCCAGCTGCCCAACTGTGTCTTACAGTCTCTTGCCGATTGTGTCATGGAAATTTCTTTCTTCTAAAACTTACCGGTATTACTTTCTGAGAAATGACTCACTATATATTAAATGTAAAAGTTCTTATACCAAATAGGATGAACTTCTGACTCCCTTTATTCATGTGTAGATTATGTGGAATATTACCTAATTTTGTCTTTAGCATTCTGTACCCTCACTACTTTGGGGTGGTCTGAGGATGTTTCCCAGGTAATTTGTTCCACTTCCTGACTCCTCCCTACGAAATGGGAGTGACACTTTAGCCTGATTTTTTTCTTTATTATGGTTTATGCCTATTCCATCTTAATTAAATATGTATAAATTTTTAAAAAGAAAGAAAATTAGATATTCTAATAAGGCTTGGGAATATTTTATACTTCTTGATTTAAAGAAATCTACATAATAATTTTCTCATACACATGTTAAAAGATACACTATCATATGCAGGATACCAAACAGAATATTTAGTATAGCTGCCTAATATTCTTTATTAGAAATGTAAGCACTTCTTTGTCAATAGTAATATATACTTCACAATATTCACTTAAATTTAAATACACTTCAAATATTTAGAACGTAAGTTCAATTTCTAACACATATTAGTTGCTCTATTTCAAGAACAAAAGTATTAGTTAATAAGGGCTCTGTAGGGGCACCTGGGTGTTCCAGTTGGTTAAGCAACTGCCTTTGGCTCAGGTCACGATCCTGGAGTCCCTGGATCGAGTCCCACATGGTGCTCCCTGCTCAGCAGGGAATCTGCTATTCCTGCTGACCTCTCCCCTCTCATGTTCTCTCTCATTCTCTCTCTCTATCAAATAAATAAATAAAATCTTTAAAAAAATCTTTAAAAAAATCTTTTAAAAAAAGATTTTATTTATTTATTTGATAGAGAGAGAGATCACAAGTAGGCAGAGAGGCAGGTGGAGAGAGAGGGGGAAGCAGGCTCCCCGCTGAGCAGAGAGCCCGACACGGGGCTTGATCCCAGGACCCTGGGATCATGACCTGAGCTGAAGGCAGAGGTTTTAACCCACTGAGCCACCCAGGCGCCCCAATAAATAAAATCTTAAAAAAAAAATAAGGACTCTGTGAACATTGTTTTATATATACAAGAATGCCAAGAGCACAACTAAAACTCCCAACCCAGGAACACAGGGCTGGCTCAGTCAGAAGAGCTGTGAGTTTGAGCCCCATGTAGGGTGTAGAGATTACTCAAGGAAAAATCAGTTGGGGGAAACTGGAGAGGGGGACAAACCATGAAAGACTGTGGCTTTGAGAAATAAGCTGAGGTTTTGGGAGGGGAGCAGGGTGGGGGGTGAGGTGAGCCTGGTGGTGGGTATTAAGGGGGCACATATTGCATGGAGCAATGGGTGTGGGGCATAAACAATGAATTTTGGAACACTGAAAAGAAAAATTAAATTAAAAATTTTTTTAAAAACCTTTAAAAAAATACTCAACATAAAATATAATTATCACCTATTTTAATCTACTGAAGTCTAAAAAGAATGCTATACCTTTTATAATCTTTTTTTAATTTTTTTTAAAGAGTTTATTTGTTTATTTGACAGAGATCACAAGTAGGCAGCGAAGCAGGAGGCAAAGAGAGAAGAGGAAGCAGACTCCCCGCTGAGCAGAGAGCCTGATGCAGGGCTCGATCCCAGGACCCTGGGATCATGACCTGAGCTGAAGGCAGAGGCTTTAATCCACTGAGCCACCCAGGTGCCCCATCTAATTTAAACAAATCATCCTATTTATTTCTGATTAAAATTTAAGACATCTAATAATGAAATAAAAATTCTAATCTAGGGGTGCCCAGGTGGCTCAGTCCGTTAGGCACCTGCCTTCAGCTCGGGTCATGATCCCAGGGTCCTGGGATCGAGTCCTGAATCATGCTCCTTGAACAGCGGGGAGTCTGCTTCTCCCTCTGACCTCCCCCCGCTCTCATGCTGTCTCTCTCATTCTTTCTCAAATGGATAAATAAAATCTTAAAAAATAAAATTCTGATATAATAAAAGGACAGAAAAAACAATTCATAGAAAATAGTTCTCTATTGTTGCAAGATGTTGCTATGATCTTTTTGACAGATGCTTTCCATGTCACAAGTTTCTGAATTACAGAAGTACAATTCTTTAGTTTTCTAGGAGATACTCCATTGTAAATCACTTGCCCCAAATTCAGCACCTACTTTAAAAAGGGCCTTGATTGATGGTCTATATGAAAATCCATTGCTTCTTTCCTATAAAATAACCAACATGACAACAGTTAAAAATTATATTTATCAGATAAAGGGCTAGTAACCAAAATCTATAAAGACCTCAGCAAACTCAACACCCAAAGAACAAAGAATCCAATCAAGAAATGGGTAGAGGACATGAACAGACATTTCTGCAAAGAAGACATCCAGATGGCCAACAGACACATGAAAAAATGCTCGGCATCACATCACTCGGCATCAGGGAAATACAAATCAAAACCACAATGAGGGGGCGCCTGGGCAGCTCAGTGGGTTAAAGCCTCTGTCTTTGGCTCAGGTCATGATCCCAGGGTACTGGGATCGAGCCCCACATCGGGCTCTCTGCTCGGCAGGGAGCTCGCTTCCTCCTCTGCCTGCTTTTCTGTGATCTCTGTCAAATAAATAAATAAATAAATCTTTTTAAAAAATAAAAATTAAAAAAAAAAAAAAACCACAATGAGATACCACCTCACACCAGTCAGAATGGCTAAAATTAACAGGTCAGGAAATGACAGATGCTGGTGAGGATGTGGAGAAAGGGGAACCCTCCTACACTGTTGGTGGGAATGCAAGCTGGTGCAGCCACTCTGGAAAACAGCATGGAGGTTCCTCAAAAAGTTGAAAATAGAGGTACCCTACAACCCAGCAATTGCACTACTGGGTATTTACCCTAAAGATACAAATGTAGTGATTTGAAGGGGCACGTGCACCTGAATGTTTATAGCAGCAATGTCCACAGTAGCCAAACTATGGAAAGAACTTAGATGTCCATCAACAGATGAATGGATAAAGAAGAAGTGGTATTTATATATATACAATGGAATACTATGAAGCCATCAAAAGAAATGAAATTTTGCCATTTGCGATGACGTGGATGGAACTAGAGAGTATTATGCTTAGCAAAATAAGTCAATCGGAGAAAGACAACTATCATATGATCTCCCTGATATGAGGAAGTAGAGATGCAACGGAGGGTTTATTGGGGGGTAGGAAAAGAATAAATGAAACAAGATGGGATCAGGAGGGAGACAAACCATAAGAGACTCTTAATCTCACAAAAGAAACTGAGGGTTGCCGGGGGAAGGGGGGTCAGGAGAGGGTGGTGGGGTTATGGACATTGGGGAGGGCATGTGCTATGGTGAGTGATGTGAAATGTGTAAACATAACGATTCACAGACCTGTACACCTGGGGATAAAAATATTTAAAAATAAAATAAATAAATAAAAGTAAATTTTAAAAAATTATATTTTAAAAATTACTTTACTAAAATCTTGTAGCTTGCATTAACAGAATAAAGATGAAACACTCTATTTTATCTACATGTAACTGACTAGTGACTTTTCACCAAGTGTTCTGCTCAAATCCTCCCACTGTTCAAGTTTTTTGCTTCCTGAATATCTATTAAGATGTAAAATTACAATGAGCATAAAGGGCACTACTTACTCTTCTGCTCATGCTCATATCTACTATCTTCCTTTGCACCAGCATCTTTCACATTCTTGAAACATAGTTTAACATTTGACCAATAAGAATTATTTGTTATTTAGAGATAAATAAGTTACATAAAAGAATGCAAAGCCATCTACAAATTTGAAATTTATCACTTTCTTCTCCAGGTTTTAAACTTGAAAGGGTAGGTTAGAATTTTAATTTAATAGTTATAGTTTTCTCTCTTAGAGCTTATGTTTTAAAATCTTCTTGACAGGGATGCCTGGGTGGCTCAGTTGGTTAAGCAGTTGCCTTCGGCTCAGGTCATGATCCCAGCATCCTGGGATCGAGTCCCACATCGGGCTCCTTGCTCAACAGTGAGCCTGCTTCTCCCTCTGCCTCTGCCTGCCTCTCTGTTTGTGCTCACGCGCTCTCTCTCTCTCTCTAACAAATAAATAAATAAAATCTTTTAAAAAATAAAATAAAATAAAATCTGCTTGACAAATTAAGCATTTCCCTGTATTCATTATCAGTTACTAATGTATTAAAAACCAATGCTTTAACTGACATCACCAAAAAAAGGGGGAAAGAGTATCTACAGAGCCACTGACAGGATAATGGACTTTAAATTGATTAGCTGAAAAGTCTAAACAGCTTTTTATTTTAATCAAATCAGGTCTCTCTCAAACTGGGACAGTTTTAAAGGGTTTAAATTGAGTTCATAGTATGTGACAAATATGTTAACATCAACTACTTTTGAAAACATCAGAGAAGTTAACATGTCCTCTAGCAAAGGATTATCCTTCCAGGTGTGATAATTTAGTATGCAATGTTTTAAAATCTCCTGGGCCTACTACAAAATGAATTCACATAATAAGCTGTATCAGGACACACTGGTTTTTTTTTTTTTTTTTTAAGATTTTATTTATTTATTTGACAGACAGAGATCACAAGCAGGCAGAGAGGCAGGCAGAGAGAAAGGAAGGGAAGCGGGCTCCCGGCTGAGCAGAGAGCCCGATGCGGGGCTCGATCCCAGGACACTGGGATCATGACCTGAGCCTAAGGCAGAGGCTTTAACCCACTGAGCCACCCAGGTGCCCCAGGACACACTCTTATTCAAACCAAATGTACTGAAGTATTTTCTTTGGTGATGAAAGGATTATGAAAGTATACTATGCAAATATGATAAATAAAATTTGTCCCTAGAAATGAGAGCAGACAAAAACTCATCTTTCTAAGACTTATTCTGCCAGCATTAAATTATTTCTCACAATAATATATTAAAATAGGTATGATCGCCTACATTGTACATATGAAAATAATAAAGTTCAGCATGATTACATAACTTGGACAGAGGGACTTCAACTCAAATCTCTGGCTGCAAATCTCTGTTTATGTCCTTTCTGTTACCAACTGCAGAGGGCCAGGAGAAGAATTCACACACACACACACACACACACACAAATGGATATGTTATATTATAGTCTAAAATGAGGTAAAATTCTGAATGTCTGAAAAATTCACGTGGGAGCATTCTAAAAGAGTTAGCAGCAAGACAACTGAAACAACCAGTTCTAAACTTTTCAACACAACTGGGCTCCTAAAAAAGAAAAAAAATCATAATCTTTAATATCAGTGAAAAGAAAGATCTCAATGACTACAAGTGTTTGTTTTCTTCTTACATGTCACTGACCCCATAGTTCTCTCTATTCAACATCCAAAATGGAAACCAAGATGAGAGTCCATGAATTTCTCCCATCATCCTTACCTAATTCTTCCCTTAAAAAGCTGAGATGGAGAGAAATATTAACAAAGTGCATCACCACTCAAAGGAGGTTTTTGTCATCGTTATGTCTTGCTGTGTTTTTACAAAGAAACCATCCGCCCACAAAGGCTGATAAATCTTTCATGAAATGTTTACTTAGTGTCCCCGGAGCCAGGCGCTAAGCCCAGCACTGGGACCACAGAGTCGGCTGGGACTCAGCTGCTGCCTTTCAAATCCTGTCGTGAGGGAGGAACTGACATTTGGGCAAACAAGTTAGGCCAAGACTCAAACGCTGGGAGACTCCCCTCCCAGGTCTCTGGTACGCCTGGCATGTCTCACTGGCTATGCCAAGAATCCAAGGCCCCGATGCCCTTCCTCCTACCTCCTCCCAGAGGCACGTTTGCAGCAAGCGACCGCTGACGGATGAGGTCGCGTCTCTCTTCAGCACAGAGAGCAGCCCTGTGTACCACTTGCTGGTGAAGCAGCGGATAGCCCAAGTTCCAGCTGCTCAGCTGCGATGCGACCAACTCTGCACACAACATACACCCGGACCCACTCCGTGTCACTCCCACAGGACGCACAGGCGGGGAGAGCCGACCTAAGCACGACGCCCTCAGCGCCTGCGGCCCGCCATGAAGTCCTCCATGAAGTCCTCCGTCTCTGGCTCAAGTGCTCCGCGTCTTCGCCTGGCGTCCACGAGAGAGGAGAAGGCTAACTTACTAGCTTTTAAGGTGGGCAGAACCCAACACTCGACAGTAAAACTAATAGAGGCATATGAGGTGCTGTAAGAAAATTAAGGATGCAGCTAAGTTTTCTTGGGCATCTTTATCCTAGGGAGCTTGATGCCAAATTTATCAAGCACCAGCCACGTAGAGATTAAACATTGTTTTCAGAACCACTGAAAGTCATTTCTCCAGAATCCAGTCCCATGCTGCTATGAGAGCAAGAATTCTTGATATATACAGAAATAAGACAAATTTAACTATTTACAAAGGGTCATGACCTCAGTTTCACTAATATCACCAGTATTACTGCTCCTAACAACAATAGCTAACATTCATGTACATGTACTAGGTGCTGGGGTTTTTCAACTAATTTGCATACATTAAACTCACTGACGCTCCCAGCAACTTTATGACACAGGTGGTTATAATCTCCAGTTTGCAGCTGGAGAAAATGAAGCACAGAATAAGGCATCCCGAGTCCCACGCCCAGGAAGTGGTGCGCTTACACGCACTCCGGCTCTAGATTCGTGCTTGGGAACGCAAGCCTCCCGCCTTTCTGGAAAATATGTAACCTGAAAGACTTTACAAAATTCAAATTAAGTATATGTCTGCGTGGGGTAAAATGGAAGGTATCTTGTTAAGGTTTCGAGGAATCAAGCTCATGAGAGCCGTGTTGGATATCTGCTAACACCACTAGCCCTGCCCTCAGAGCCATAACTGCAACGGCCCACAGAACCCTCCCATACTCAGGAAGAGCAGGGGGAAGACCCAGGCCACAAATTAACCGAAACACCCCGAGGAGCGACACAGGAACAGCGCCGGCAGCAGCTCTCCCGACCCTCCATCAACGTCCCTGCTGATAGGTAAGTCCCGAGTTCCCTAAATTACCCAGGAGGGACCCACTCCGAGGGGATGGATCGCTTTTCGGAGCAGTAAACGGGCCTCATTACCTGTGACATACTCGGCCGAGGAGCTCCACGCGGCCATTTCCAGATGCGTCGCTTTTGGAAATCTCAACTATAACATTCCCTTGTCAAATAGAAATACTCAAACCTCCGTTCTGTTTTCTACTATTTTTATATAGTGTGTTCTACAGTAAGAAGAGATTACAGTTATCAGGCATTGGTGCTGTAAAAGCCAGTGGGGTTATGGAAGATAATGAATAATGGTTTATTGGTTACTTGCTTAGAGTCAACTATTATTGATGATTCTAATTACCTGGTGTCTTACTATTTTCTCATTCTAATAAGTTGACTATTCTGTCCTTTGCCACTCAGTGACAGGTTTTTTATGTTAAACAATGTCATCAAGGATAAAAGATGATTTTAAAAAAAGAAAAAAACCAAGGACTAGACTTTACATAACTGAAAATGATCAACAACTTACCTTGAAAGCATCATCATTTTGAGTTTGGTTATAGTAAACCCGGCTTTGTTTATCATTTCAATTATTTCTCCAGCTTTTGATACTGCGTCGGGTTTAATCAGAGCCAACGTTCTGTATGGAAATAAAGAACATAAAGAATAAGTTTGAAAATAAAAATAGTTCAGTTTTTACCTATAACTCCAAAGCAGTGGTAGTTTCCTTAACAATCATCCTAGATCATCAAACATCAAAATAAACTATTTTAAAAAGTATAGAAAAGGTCTCTGAAAAACTTAAAGTAAGCTTACATTTTCCCCAGGGAAATAAAAATTAAAATAATCTAAATATCTAAAAATCTAAAAATAATAATAAAAGCTTAAGGAGAAAAAAGTTAAAATTGCCATATTTAATATGTCCTAATTAGAGAAGGAAAAATTCTTCCTGTATCCTTCAAGCAGTTCCAAGTGGACAAAGAACTAAATTTACATGAGACAGATTAACAGGAGAAAAAGCCAAAGTTTTATTATGAGGCATGGAGGCCCAATAATGAAACTGAGACCCCAATAAATGACCAAAACTGGCAGGGCTTTTTGTTTGTTTGTGTTTGTTTGTTTAAGATTTTATTTATCCATTTTACAGACAGAGATCACAAGTAAGCAGAAAGGCAGGCAGAGACAGAGGGAGAAGCAGGCTCCCTGCTGAGCAGAGAGCCCGATTCGGGGCTCGATCCCAGAACCCTGAGATCATGACCCGAGCCAAAAGCAGACACCTAACAACTGAGCCACCCAGGCACCCCCAAAACTGGCAGTTTTTATACTTCCTAGACAAAGGATTTTTATACTTCCTAGACAAAATTTGTGAGGAAGTGACAGGTTAAAGAAACAGATATGGGGAGCCTGACTGGTTCAGTCAGTAGAGCATGAGACCTCACAATCTCAGAATTGTGAGTGCGAGCCCCACATTGGGTATAGAGATCAGTGAAAAATAAAATTTTTTTTTTTTTACTTTATTTAAGCTTTATTTAAACATATGATGTAACCCCACCACCCTCACCCAACCCCTCTTCCCCCCACCCCCCTCAGTTTGTTTTATGACATTAAGAGTCTCTTTTGGTGAAAAATAAAATATTTTTTAAAAAGAAATGAAAAGGGGCACCTGGGTGGCTCAGTGGATTAAGCCGCTACCTTCGGCTCGGGTCATGATCTCAGGGTCCTGGGATCGAGCCTCTCTCAGGGCTCTCTGCTCAGCAGGGAGACTGCTCACCCCTCCCCCGCCCCGCTCTCTCTGCCTAACTCTCTGCCTGCTTGTGATCTCTCTCTCTGTCAGATAAATAAAATCTTTAAAAAAAAAAAAAAAGAAATGAAAAATAAATAAATAAAAATAAAATAAAAAAGAATGATTGGAAGCTTTAATTAGTAAATAATTCTAAACAGAATTTTGACTGAGGTAGTAGATTAGAAAGAAAGGAACAAGGTTTGTTTCTAAAGTCTGCTTGGCTTTAAAGTTTCTATCTCTGGAGATATGGATCTCTTGTTTACTTCTTAGAATAGGGAGAACACCTTCTCTATAGGAGATTTATTTCCTGCATCAGGGGGACAGAATAGAGTCTGAGTGTCCTTACACTAACTGTTTTTTGAGTAACTTTTATTTTAAATAACCAATATGTCAAAGTGGCACATTTTGGGGCACCCTGCTCTTGGCCTACACCTTAGAAAACACCTCCATATAAAAAACATAAAATTTCTATTTCTTAGAACACAATTTATAAAAGAGGACAAATCTTTTTCTAAAACTACATTTAATACATTATGAACTTGGTTTTTGGTCTCTTAGACTTTAACAAATATAAGCTAAGCAGTCAGTTCATCACTGACCTGGAAAGAAATTCTTCTTTTAACACCCAAGCATCACACAAGGGATGCACAAAGATCCAAATGTCTTCTTAGCCCGCACCATATTTGGATAGCAAGCAGCATGCTAACTTTTCAAATCCCACTTTCTTCTAAGAGGACACATCAGAGCCAAGCACTCCCCACTCTGAAGCCCCAGAATTAGTAGATTTTTGGAGATGGAGATCACCTGAATGGCCTCGTTTTACTGATGAGGGAACCAGGCCCCAGAGTGACACCAAGGTCGCACAGCTGGTCAGTGGCACCTTCAGGACAGAACACCCAGCTCCCAGACCCCCGGGTCTGCACTCTTCCCATACACAAATAACGTCACTCTGAGTATCACAGTCACGAAATCTTCAAGGGTAATATTTGCAAACATCAGATAAAAATCAGAGGAGTTCGAGTAACTCGGCGTAGAGAACATGCAAAATTATGATAAAGAACTGCCACCACTTTCCCTCCTTCGTTTTCAGTCGTTCTGACACACGTGCATGAGGTCAAGGGCCAAGCACGCTGGCCTTGCCACAGCTGGTTGCTTTCACCTGCGAGACAAGCCTGACTGAAGATACGGCAAAGCTCTAACTCATGTTAACTCATGGCTGGTGTTTAAAACTTTTAAATAATAAAAATTGTTCATCTCAACTTATTACGAGCTGTGCCGACAATTCTTTCCTTTATTTTGAAGCAAACGAGTCGCTGATAGTATTTCACATTATATGGCTTCATCAAAGAGAGAAAAGTCTTCACTTTTTAGCTCACAGTGTAACACATTATACCCAGAAACCAAACTGCCCCGTGTGTTGCTTATGCTAAACTCTGGAAGAACCTCTGTGAAGCACAGCTCTTAAAGAAAACCCACAACACCAGCAGCCAGCAATTTCTGTGAACAAGAGCCAATGTGGAAAATACAAAACTGACAAAGCTTAATTTAAAGTGCAATTTCGTTTTCTCTTTACATGTCTACGGGAGGCAAAGGACTGATGACTGGGAGTCATTACTCTAAATAAATCTGCCTATCATCGCCTCACGGCTTAACTGTTCAGTAAATAATAATTAAAGTACATTCAAGTACAGAAAGGAAGACGGGCTTGCGGAATCACGTGTCATTTAAAAGAGAAGACAGCACGTACAGAAACAAAAGGACCAGCGTCCTCTGTTGCGGCCCAACAAGCTACAACAACAGCCCGTGGAGGGGTCGCGCGCTCCAGGCCTCCGCGCTCCCGTGTGCGGCCCCAAGTCCCTCGGGCTGCGGCAGGACTAACCTGCTTTCCCAGAGATTTGCAGACCAATGGCTTTGAGAAGTGAAGGACCAGACTTTCCCAGCAGATAAGGCCTGGCCACACTCGAAAACAGCGGCCACTGATGCCAGCCGGTCTGTTCAGGGTCACGTCTCCTGTGGACACACAACTCACGCTGGGGCACCTGCTTCCCCTACACGTCGCCCCCGCCATTTCCACGCCTTCACGGACAGGGAAGATGCGCTTTGAGACATCCGTCCGCCCTCTTCCCAGGTTGCCAGCACCCTATGTAAAGCAAACCTTCCTTTCCCACTATCACTCCTCCCCGAAGCATGGACTTTTGATTGGCGAGATGCCACACTTGAGTTGAGAACCTGTTCTCTGTCCAGGGAAAAAAACACCCCAAAACGCAGTGGCCTAAAACGGCAATTTCTTAAGGTTCCGTAGGTGGCCGGGCAGCGGTTTCCCTGGGGATGACTCACGCAGCTGCATGTGGCTAGCGGGCCGCTGGGACGGCTGGCTGCTGCTTCCCTGTGGGCTCCCAGCCTTGGGGGTCACCCAGGCTTCCTCAGAGACAGCCAGCCTGAGCCCAGCGTGCGAACACTTAGCAAGCATCCCCTCGAGATACATTTGCTGACGTCCCTCGGGCCAATGCAAGGCACACAGTCAAGTCCAGAGTGATGTGAGAAGGGACTGGCCAGGGCGTGGATCCCAGGAGGCGTGAGTCACTGGGAGCCCCCGCTTCGGGGATCTGCCACATAGCAATCGTGTCACCTGCCACGCAGCGCAGAGCGGAGGGCGTCAGCGGGAGATGCTCTCAAAAGAAAAAATATGTGTGTATATAGATAAAACCGTTCTTTTACATTACAGCTTCCTAGCAATGGAGAGTGAGAAAATAGTTTGGCCACCCTCTGCCAAACTCAGGACAGAGAATTCTGCGAAAATAATGGTTTTCACAGGACCATGCAAAAAATATGTTCTCCATCCACCAACAGGCTCCGGGCAAAAACTGCAGCAAATATGTCCAGGTTAAAGACGCTGTATCACAAACAGCCTAGACAGCACAGTGCTAGAGACTCTGAATGGTATCTGCCGAAAGGAATAGATTTGTAAACTTTAATCTATATTAATTGATATAAAGATTTCAAAAGTTATGCATATTGGCCTTAAGCACATAAAAACCCATTTTAAAACATCGACCCAAAGCCAAATTTGTGGTTTCTTTTAGGTTTTCTTTACAAGCGTAAAGCATGGGTTTGCCCCATGGAAATCTGGAAAATAGCCTCAGATGGGCACCTGTGGTTTGGAGGAAACCTCACTGAGCCAGAGCTTTCGATCGGCAACAATGGCAAAGTGGTTCAGAGCGATCCTTCCACTGACAATGAAAAACAGTAGATAAGATATTAAAATATTTTAAAGCCAAAATAAATTGACTAGACACTAAACAATTATGAGTACGAAAGTGAACGAAAAATGGAGACCCAGAAAAACAAGAAGGGAAGTTGCATCAACCTTGCCAGCATTGCCTCTGACTAATCCGAACTTTAATCTGTACCACATCACCGGGAAAGGGGGAAAGAACCCAACAGGATTCTCCCTATTATTTACTTAGGACCAAAGGCTCCGCCCTAAGGGTGAATCAGAAAGCAGCAGGCCTTGCCTGGCCTGACAGCACAAGGTCACATCACTTAGGTAGCCTGGGTACTTCCCAGTTTTCACTCGGGTAACGTCAACCAGATGGCGGTCTCCAGGCAACACTCAGAAGCAAACACAATTCCAGCCCAGAAGGTAACTTCGTCCTTCATGAAGTTATTCATACACATATGCAAACGCAAACGCACATGTATCACACACACACACACACACACACACACAGGAGAAAGACCAACATGAGGGAGAACCAGAAGACATGGCACAAAACAGAAAGACCCGCACGTGGCTCAGCAGCTGGAATCCCGACGTACACTTCACAATGACCACACAGACCATGGCCGAGGGAAGGACTGAAAGGAAGCTGCAAATATCAGGCAGCTGGAAAGTCTAAGCTATCAACAATGGGTTCTCCGATTTGAAAAAGAATCTGTTAGAAAAGCAAGAGATAAAAATACAAAAATGAAAATAAGAACCAAATGGTCTGACAGAAGACTAGATGCAACCGATGGAAGAACTTTGAACAAATTCAGAATAAAGCACAGACAAATAAAAAAATATATGACATACATATGGGGGCAGTTTCAAGAATGTAAGTGAAATAAGGACATTTTCAGCTGAAAGAGCTCTCTACCAGTGAACAACTCTAATGGAAATTTTAATTTAAGCAAAAGTAAAATAATCCCAGGGTGCCTGGGTGGCTCAGTGTTAGGTTAAGCCTCTGCCTTCAGCTCAGGTCATGGTCTCGGAGCCTTCTTCCCCCCCCCACCCCGCCTGCCTCTCTGCCTACTTGTGATCTCTGTCTGTCAAATAAACAAATAAAATCTTTAAAAAAAAAGATTTTATTTGTTTATTTGACACAGAGAGAGAGATCACAAGTAGGCGGGGGGAGGGGGGGCAGCAGGCTCCCCGCCGAGCAGAGAGCCCGATTCGGGGCTCGATCCCAGGACCCCGGGATCACGACCTGAGCCAAAGGCAGAGGCCCCAACCCACTGAGCCACCCAGGCGCCCCAATAAATAAAATCTTTTTTAAAAAGTAAAATAATTCCAAACAGAACATCTAAAATAAAAAATACCACTACTGAAAGGACAAATGTGATGAAGTCTAATTGTTAACTCTTTATATAGAACAATAATAATGAATCATTGGGTTCACAAAAACAATTGAAAAAATATACAACAGTAGGCAGAAGGAGAAGCAGAGCCCCCACCACCACCACTTAGCAGGGAGCCTGATGCAGGACTCATCCAAGGACATCAGGTTCATGACCCAAGCCTATGGCAGATGCTTAACTGACTGAGCCAGCCAGGCTTCCTTGATCTGAGGAGCTTTAACGAGAGAGAAAAGATTCAAAATTAGCTAAAAGAGTAAATTGTATGTTAAGTGTTGTTACACACAAAAAAAGAATCCAATATAAAAAATTACTAAAGAGAACAGGAGGAAATTTTCGGAGGTGACAGACGGACTTATTTTCTTCATTGTGGTGATAGTTTTATAGTGTAGACTTATCTTCAAAGTCATTAAGCCTTATGCACTGAATAGCTGCAATTTTTTTCTTATAGGGTTTTTTTTTAAGATTTTATTTATTTATTTGAGAGAGAGACAATGAGAGAGAGCATGAGAGCCGAGTAGGTCAGAAGGAGAAGCGGACTCCCCATGGAGCAGGGAGCCCGATGTGGGACTCAATCCCGGGACTCTGGGATCATGAACTGAGCCAAAGGCAGTTGCTCAACCAACTGAGCCATCCAGGTGCCCTGAATAGCTGCAACTTTTTAATGTCAATTATAACTCAAAAAGGAGATTTCAAAAAAGAAGTAGAAATGTCAGTCAAATGTCATACGTTGATAGTCTAGGGGAACTGGAAAGCCAAGGATGCTGAGACTGGAAACCGAACTATACTGAGTGATCTGCATAACTGCCTCAAAATGAGCTGATGGGCACCGAAGAGATTGATTTTACTTTTCTCTCCTACTATTTCTTTCGATGTAAAGAAAGGAGTGGAGTATGAGGACTACAACAGCAATGTCCTGATTTCATAAATTACCCTGGATACCGTACACACTGAGAACAAGACTAAGTTATAATTATTACATACAGGTTATTTCTACAGGATTATGATAGACATACATGTATTCCTGCATATGCCTACTTTTTTGGTCATTTAAATGAAACTAGATTTTTTAAACCTGAGTTCTGAAGTTTATTTAAATCAGCCAAATGGTTGCTGCATTTACTAGCCTACATGCAGAAAAAAATCAAAAGAGAAAATGGTGAAAAAAAATGGTGGAACAGTTTAAGTCGGTAAAAATAGAACACTGAATATGTGTTCGTTAATTTATTATATCCTATTATATTTATTAATTACATTTATAAAGCCCAAACACTTAAAATCTATCTTCACATTCTTCGGTTCCTCCTCTTTTGAAATCAGTCCCATTCAACAATATCTACCAGCGTATTAAAGGCTTAACAGAGAATGAGCGTGAGTCAAATGCAACAAGGCTTACTGGTTCCCTTGCTTTCTAGCTCTGTGGTTGTGGCCAAGTTACTAAGTGTTCTATAAAGCAGAATCAGTGACATTCACTTTAGACAAACAGAATTAATATCTTGGGGTGCCTGGAGAGCTCTGTTGGTAAAGCATCCGGCTCTTGACTTCGGCTCAGGTTGTCATCTCAGGGTCATGAGGTCAGGCTCTACACTCATTGTGGAGTCTGCTTGAGATTCTCTCTCTCCCTGTGCCTCTGCCCCACCACCCTCCCAAAATAAATAAATAAATAAAGTATACACACACACAAATTATAATTGCTACAGGCATTATTATTTTATTTTGACTGGGTCATACTATTAGCCCTACGTCTCTAATTCATTTACTTTTGCTAGTTTAAGTGAAAACTTAACATAGTCTTGAACTGAGACTCATATGAAAAGTGCCTATCACAGCCCTCTGCATGTAGCATGTGATCAAAAATATTAAAGCTATATTTATTACTTGCAAATAAAGGAATTATGGTGGATGTTTCCTTAATCCCGTAGACTTTCACCATTAGAGCTCATAACAATGGAAGAATCCTACTTATCTAACATTCCAATTTTTTCCCTACTTCTGAGTTATTCTGGGAGTATTTTTTTAATGAGGCATTCACCACGCCCCAATCCATCACCACCTGTGTACTAATATCCACAATGTGCACCAAGCCACCTTGAGAATTCTAAAGGACTTGTAAAAAGGGCTACAAGGGGCTTGTAAAGAAGTGACAGAAAGAGTATTACTACCGGAATTACTCGAGTATTATACAATCAGCTACTTATTTTGGTGGTAGACCTTAAAAGACAGGGTTTTTTTTTTCCCCCAATCAAATTAAATGGTATTTGGAGCTTTACACACAGAGAGCCTTACCTTCCACCAGTGGTCCCTACTTTTACTTACACAACAATCACTCCACAATGCAAGGAATCTCCCAAGACAAGAAAACATATAAGCCACTGAAACTGAAGCCGACAAAGATGACAACGGAAGTAAAATTTTAATTCAAACACATTCTAGCCTCAGAAGACTGCAAACTAATAAATGCAGAGACTGAAAATTAAAATGCCACCTTAGTAATGCTAAAAACTGATATTCAGAGGAAAAACATTCGTAAAGACTAACTGATGTCAGGACAGCCTGCTCCTCTGCTGTGTCTCCCACCTTCTCCGTGTCTCTTCCAGACCGGACGCAGGCGGAGTCAGGATGACACGCAGCCCTGACAGGACAGGGAGAAGCCTAGACACACGGCCCTGGGGAGGCACCGGGCTGCGACGTCTCTGCGTCACGGGCCGGGCCACACGCCGTGGGAGCGCAGGGGAAGCTGGAGAGGCCAGCCAGCCTCCATCTCTTCCTCCAGGCAGCACTGTTTTCAGTGAGGTAAACCCATTCATTCATTCACCTGGCACTTGTCTGTGGGGCGGTCCCTGTGAATGACTGGTTGGTTGAGGCATCACCACTACGGTCTTTAGCGACCCCGTTGTGACCAAGACAAGTAAGTTTCTGTGTATCATAGTTGCATTACTTTTTTATCGCTTTTGTAGCAATCATTCTCTCTTCATTTGGGCAGTATTTATCAGGCACATGTTATGCCTGTGTATAAATCACAAGAATGGACAACATTCATTACAATCTACACAAAAACACCTTGGTCAACTGATCAAAGGTCATCATCTGTAAACAGAGGAAATTTTTTAAAAAGGCAAGAGTAGACTATGAGTTTTAAGTTGTTATCCACTGATTCACTGGGCTAACACAGATACGGTACTTGTAACATGTAAGGGGCTGTGCTGGGCGCCTGAAGATAAGCAAATGGATTGAGGCAGGAAGAGGTCCATTTTCCAGGTCCCCTCCATTCTCCTATGACTGAATCCTCCCCTTCTTTTTTTTTTTTTAAAGATTTATTTATTTATTTATTTGACAGACAGAGATCACAAGTAGGCAGAGAGGCAGAGAGAGGGGGGAAGCAGGCTCCCTGCCGAGCAGAGAGCCCAGCAGAGAGCCCGATGCGGGGCTCGATCCCAGGACCCTGGGATCACGACCTGAGCCGAAGGCAGAGGCTTAACCCACTGAGCCACCCAGGCGCCCTGAATCCTCCCATTCTTAACTCACACTGGACTCTGGGCTTTTTCTTGCCCTTCCTCTTGCCCTTAAGCAAGCTACTTAACATCTCCTCCAAGCCTCAACTCTCCCATCTGCAAAGCGGAGCTAATCATAATAGTACCTTTTGTATTAGGTTGTCACAGGACTCAAATAACCCATACAGATCACTTGAACACCATACCTGATATAATAATAGTAAGCCATCGGAATGCTTACCATTACTGCTGTTCCTCTGCTTCTGTTAATCTTGCACATTTCTTCCTCTTTATACCTACTGCTACCATCCTAATTCAGGCTATTTTACTAATCAAAGTTTTTTAAAAAATTTTAACCACCAAGCCAGTCAAACAGAACAATGGGCTCTTCCCAGTACACAACATAGAACTTTCTGCCTTTGAACCCCGGCTTATACGTATTCCGGTGACCAGCATTCCTACTCTTGATCTAACAGGTTAAAAATCCAATTCAGGGACGCCTGGGTGGCTCAGTTGGTTGAGCAGCTGCTTTCGGCTCGGGTCATGATCCCAGCATCCTGGGATCGAGTCCCACATGGGGCTCCTTGCTCAGCAGGGAGCCTGCTTCTCCCTCTGCCTCTGCCTGCCTCTCTGTCTGCCTGCGCTTGCTCTCGCTCTTTCTCTCTCTCTGACAAATAAATAAAATAAAATCTTTAAAATAAAAAAAAAATCCAATTCAATGTTTATAGCAGCAATGTCCACAACAGCCAAACTATGGAAAGAACCTAGATGTCCATCAGCAGATGAATGGATAAAGAAGATGCGGTGTATATACACAATAGAATACTATGCAGCCTCCAAAAGAAATGAAATCTTGCCATTTGCAATGACGTGATGGAACTAGAGGGTATTATGCTGAGTGAAATAAGTCAATCAGAGAAAGATAATTATTATATGCTCTCTCTGATTTGACAGGCAGGGCAGGGGGTCGTCAGGGTAGGGAAGGGAAAAATGAAATAAGATGGGATTGGGAGGGAGACAAATTTAAGAGTCTCTTAATCTCAGGAAACAAACTGAGGGTTGGTGGGGTGATGGACACTGGGGAGGGTACATGCTATGGTGAGTGCTGTGAAGTGCCTAAGCCTGACGATTCACAGACCTGCACCCCTGGGGCTAATAATACATTATATTTGAATAAAAATAAGTTTTAAAAAATCCAATTCATCTTTCAGGATCCATCTCAAATACTTTCACATGGCTTTCCCTGCTCTGCCACTCACTATTTCTTCCCCATAAGCCAGGTTTATCCTATACACCAATACTATCTATGTTTCATCATTCTCAGTTCCCAGTTAAATGCATCTTACAAAGAAAGATGAGGACATAGAAAAAGTCTGTATGGGGCACCTGGGTGGCTCCGTGGGTTAAGCCTCTGCCTTCAGCTCAGGTCATGATATCAAAGTCCTGGAATTGAGCCCCGCATCAGGCTCTCTGCTCAGCAGGGATCCTGCTCCCCCCTCTCTCTCTGCCTGCCTTTCTGCCTACTTGTGATCGTTCGTTCTCTCTCTCTCTCTGTCAAATAAATAAATAAAATCTTAAAAAAAAAAAAAGTCTGTATTTTTTGCTCCAGAAAATAATCATCACCTAAGACTTTTGCTTTGTCATCTGAGTGAAGGGCAAATCACTGAATCTACTCCTCAAAATCCTAACAATGTCCTCACACTGAATTGGAAAAGTACCGATACTATAAAAACACAAGATAGAAACAAGAAATTAGACTTCTGCACTAAAACATACAAATGTTTTAAGAATGAAGAAAACAGGGGCACCTGAGTGGCTCAGTCGTTAAGCGTCTGCCTTTGGCTCAGGTTGTGATCCCAGGGTCCTGGGATCGAGTCCCGCATGGGCTCCCTGCTTGGCACGGAGCCTGCTTCTCCCTCTCCCTCTGCCTGGTGCTTGTGCTTTCTCTGTCTCTTGGTCAAATAAATAAAATCTTAAAAAAAAAAATGAAGAAAAGATTTTCTCACTTTTCTTTCCTACTGCCCAGTTGGCGAGCTGTATATTGATCCCCATAGTCGATTAGCACCAGCTGTCGAGAAAAGACATTCACTTTGTTGCCTATAAATAAATCCTCCACGTGAAGATCATCGTATTTTGTCCGCTTTAAAAAGGTGCGCTGGTTCTTCACATCATGCTGGAACAAAACACCACAGTAAGACACAGGAGGATCAACAGACAGTGTTACTCTTACTGTAACTTAGAAATGATTCTTAATTCTGCTTTATTAAACATAGCTTACACGGTTTCATTTTTGTTACAATACAAATAATAATTTCTTTTATAACTTTTGTATTTCCTAGTCCAATCTAGTAAAAACACAAAAACTTATTAGAAATTTAATACTTTAAAAAAACGTGAATATATTGCCAAATATTTCAGCAAATTAGTGCTTATGAAATCTCAGAAAAATTCCAAATTTCTGCTTTCTTGCCTACACAGAATCCCAATACCAAAGAGATCTACCTGTAAAATGGTTGCCAATTAAGAGACAAAAAGAAATAAGTGGGACTCTCTTAATCTGATCTTCAATTTGACTTGTTGTAGAGGTAACAGCTTTCAATAATGGCAACATATTTAGGACCATGATAATATTTATCTATGACATTCACTTATTGACTATTGCTTAATCTAAAACATGAACAATCCCACTTCAGTTTTCCAATCAAAAATACTAATTACTACTTGACATTAAAGATAAAGGCATGAAGTTATCTTCTTGTATTGGAATAATAATACCAAAAAAAGAATTCCCATTAAAAAAAGAAGAAGAAACCTATATACGTATTTCCAAGAGCAAGTACACAGAAGGCAGCCCTACTCTTCTTCCTAGTCCCACTTCACTCCCTTTGCTAACTTTAAAGGGAAAAAAGGTTTACTTACCATTTCAACAGACCCATCCCCTGGGTAAAATAAAAGTTCATAACGTCGAAAAAGTGAAGCATTTGGATCATACCACTCTGCAATGAAAACGAATCTTTCATCATGATTCTGCAAAGAAAGAAGAATTCTAACATTAGCATAAAATATAAGCACTCTTGTATAAATCATATACGTTGAAAGCAAGACCTACCAAATATTTGTAACAAATAAATCTGTTACTAATTTATTATGCTGCTTTCAACAATATATTACTTATCAGCAGACCCTCAGAAATATTTCCTTCTACTTTCGGTTAAATATCCTTAGTTATCTCAATAATGACTTATGAACTGCCTAATACTTCACAACCATCCAATCACCCTGAGTAAATTAACAATTTTTTGGAACACGGGCTCCTGATCTGTTTCCTATAATAGTTCAGCCTTCTGAAAGCAAATGTACATATAAACTGACAATAAACATGCCAGGCTACTCTCGGTGTGTTGGTTGAGGTCCTCCGAGAAGCAGACAGCAGACAGAATGAAACCTGCAAGAATTCCACTCCTGTCCGGGAGATTCCTATGAGAGGAAGTGGGGAGGGATACGGACGGAAAGACAAATCAGACCCGAGGGAAGGAGGGAGGGAGAAGAGAGCCTTCACCCCCGACTGCTGCGTAACCTCCGGCAGGATCAGCAGGACCAGCGGGCAGAACTAGAGCCAATGAGCCCTCGAGAGGTCCTTGACTTCCAGGGACCGGCCTGCTCGAGCCTCCCCGCTCCTCTCGGGGAAGCGGGTGTCAAGGGCAAACGCCAGGGAGGACTTCAGAGCAGAGGAGCTGGGCCCCCGCTACCGAAGCCCCCTCTAGCTGGAGGTCTATGGAAAGTGGAAAGAGTATGTCGAAGGCAGATGTTCTTTCCTTG
The DNA here is from genome assembly GCA_003697995.1 of Taxidea taxus jeffersonii. Lineage (NCBI taxonomy): Eukaryota > Metazoa > Chordata > Mammalia > Carnivora > Mustelidae > Taxidea > Taxidea taxus. The sequence goes on along the minus strand of ML104421.1, from coordinate 79,697 downwards.
ATCACTCAGCAGGACTTCCAACCGTGCATGCTCTTAAAAATACCTTGGCCCCAAAGGTCCTTCATTACAAGAAGCAAAGGAGGACATAAAGGACATGGAAGGAAGAAAGGAATTTAGGAGTCTTGTTCCTAATTCCAAATCGAACACCTGATCTTCAGTTCAGATCTATGGACAGGATCCTTTTACGTCAATAACTCACTTACCAATTCTCGTGGAAGAAGCTGTGTAGCTATGTAGGTGATCGCACTCACAAACTGTACTGTCCGGTCCTAAGACACTATTTTTCCCACAATCATCCAAAAATACACATTTCAATAATGCTTATCAGTTAAGGGGAAATAAAGGGGAAGAAAGAGACATACTACAAGAGCCGTGAAGGCCTTTCTTCACACCCTTTTTCTTCACGTTCTTACAAGTACAGCTTCTGACGGGTTCGGCTTCCCGGGGCCTTCTAGCATCATCGTCCGCGTTTGACATAAAGCTGAAATACTAGTCGCTGACTAAATTCTTCACTGTCCCTCCGAGGAGGCTCATTTACCCAAAGACATCACTGAAACGTCGCCTTCACCAAACTAAGGGGACGCCACTAAACGAGGAAGTGACACATCCGACCGAAGGGGAGGCCGGATCGCGAGGCGGAGGAGAAACCAGTGAAACCCGGCACCGGCTCGGCCGCGGGCAACGAAGCAGCCTCCCCAGTCCAGGGCAGCGCACAGGACCTGCACCGTCTGCTCCACAGAGAAGAAAGTAACGCAGGAACTACGGCTTCCGACTGACAGAGCAGCCGCTGGCGAACGAGGCAAGAACAATCCGAAAACGGGGCCGCGAGGAATCGGCCGTCTGAGGCCCCGCAGAGCCTCGAAGCCCCCGGGCAGCCGCCGCCGCACGGACCCGGGCGCTCGCGCGGAGTCTTCACCCGCCCCGAGCGCAAGCGCTGCCGGGGCAAAGCTGAGGAGGCGGAGCAGCGAGCCGAGCTCCCGACCCCGTGGCAGGGATACGAAGACGGACACCGGACTAGGGGCCCCGAAGCGGACACGGTCTGAGGGACAAAGGTCCTGGGCAGGAGGGAGTCCGGCCTGTCTTGTTCTGTGGAGATCCGGGCGGCCTCCCGGCGGGGGGACAGAAACGAACGTCCCAACCCACTGAGGAGATCTCGGGTCAATGCTCCGCCCTCTGCGCGGCTCCTGGTGCGCTGCGGGCGCACGCGGACACCCAGGCGCAAACTGACCCCCACGGAGGCCGGGAGTTTCGCGGCCGCCCCGGACCATAGCGCGGCCGCATCCCCCAGGCCGGCCCCTGCTTCTCCGGCGCGTCCGCAACCTCGGTAACTGCCCGCCAGGCACAAGGAAGAGAACCAAGGGAAAAAACAGACAATACAGAGACTCACGAGTAGCCTATCATTACCGGACAAAGGCTTCAAAATAATAAAGATGCTATAAAAAAAAATCAAGATGAAGAACTTCACCAGAGAGTGAGCATCTATTTTTTAACTGGAAATTCAAGAACGAAAAATAACTCTAACTTACCGTTCTCTAACTAGGAAAAAAATTCCCTCCAAAAGATAAAGGTGAAATAAAGACATTTCTAGATGAGCAAAAAGAGAAAATGTATTACCAGGGCACCTGCATTAAAAGAAATTCTAAAGGGAGTTCCATAGAAAAAAAGGAAAATGATACCAGATAATTCAAGGAGTTAAAGACAGGGCTGAAAAGTAATGGTTATCTGGGTAAATCTAAATAAATAATAGGCATGCAAAATAATAATGTCTTATTAATAAATAATAGATAAAAAATAATGTCTTGTAGGATATAAAATATGTTGAATTTGGATGCATGTCAAAAAGAATATAAAGGGGGACGCCTGGGTGGCTCAGCTGGTTGAGCGGCTGCCCTCGGCTCAGGTCATGATCCCAGCGTCCTGGGATCGAGTCCCACATTGGGCTCCTTGCTCGGCAGGGAGCCTGCTTCTCCCTCTGCCCCTGCCTGCCTCTCTGTCTGCCTGTGCTCGCTCTCTAACAAATAAATAAAATCTTAAAAAAAAAAAAAGAATATAAAGGGTGTAAAAGGTAGACAGTGTTCTTCAAATTATGTGAGGCAAAGAAAATATCTCCTACATCAGTTGCTCAATCTGTTCTCCAGTTCCAATGAATATTAGCAAACAAGAATCTCTCCTAAAATAGTAGATAAAGAAATCAGGGTTATTCTGCTCGGTTTCTCGCCGTCTATTCTGCTAGAATGAACCCTCTGCCTCTCCTACTCCTCTGACAATGGGAAAGCAGTATCAGAATATTTAATAAATCAGTGACATTCAAACTCTAAAAATTATTGTTATTGTCATGATTAATGGTTGTCATTAATTTCTTAGAGTACCGACTAAGTAGCAGCCTCTTGATGTGATCTCATTTCATTCTCACAACAATGTAGGTAGTATCCCTATTTCATGGACCAAGACAGTAAAGCTCAAAAAATTTGAACATTGGTCCAAGGTTACACACCAAAGAAATAAGTCAGAACTCACATCTCAGTCCTTCAGACTGCAAAGGACTGAAGTCCAAATGTTGCAGAAGTCACTATTACAGAAAGTATCCATTCAACGGGTCAAATCCAATGATGAACGGAGTTATTTAACCACTCTCCCATGTAAAACTAAGTAATTCTAAACAGGGTCAAGTTCTGTGGCCTGTAACAACCATCTAGGAGAAGAGAAATGGATCATTATGAAGTGCAATAAAAGAATCTTACTCCCTATGACATCAGACATATTTAGCAAATATCACTTTTCAATTACATCCCAAATCCAAAATCCTAAAAAAAATCAAAGCCAATGAAGTGTGTCCTTCTAAAATACCATCAGTGTGTAAAATACCAAAAAATGTTATAAAGCAGATGTCATCTGGGAAATCACAGAAATCACATTCTGTGCTGCCCATAAGTTGCTGCTTTAAAATCATTTTTCGGGACGCCTGGGTGGCTCAGTTGGTTGGGCGGCTGCCTTCGGCTCAGGTCATGATCCCAGCGTCCTGGGATCGAGTCCCACATTGGGCTCCTTGCTCTGCAGGGAGCCTGCTTCTCCCTCTGCCTCTGCCTGCCTGTCTGCCTGTGCTCGCTCTCTCTCTCTAACTAATAAATAAATAAATAAAAATCTTAAAATCATTTTTCACTGTGAGCATTAGTTATCCCACAGTAGTCATGAACAATAAAGAAAACCAGTAAAAGCAGTTCTTGTCTAAGGTAAAGGGGAAAAAAGTCAACAGATATGAAAGGTTACACCTTGAAGGGAAAGGAATAAAGAGTTGTGTTATCTTTACAAACTCCCTCGGAAGGACCACTAACGAGATGTTGAAAGGAGAACTGGCCAGACCACACCACTTCACTGAGTCTCTGCTAAGTAAGCAGCACAAGACACAGAAACTCCCACAAAATTCCAACAACGTCTAAGCTCCTCAACTGGATCTTTCGGATTCTAACCTAGAGCTTCATTCACAACAGCATCTACATACAAAGAAGAAAAATCCTTCATATTCTCTTGAAAAGTTAACCCATTCCTTCATTTACAACTGTGATTTATCTCAACAAGATTGTTTAAACCTACGTAAAAGTTAGGTTCCTCTCTGAGAAAAAGCCCACTATGCCAAGTACAAACTGTATTTCTGATTTATCTTTGCAGTAGAAACCCTGGTTCCCTCCTAGAGTCAAATAATGCCTAGAGGGTAGCGATGGCACTTCTGGACTTGGCACCAACAGTGCTGTCTGGGAACGTCCCGTCCAGTCTAGCCATGCCTCGCTGCCTGATACACACATGGCCACACCACAGCCCTCCTGGACCAAAGTCACCTTTGAAATTTTAAAAAAAAGTATTTTTCAGCTAAATTGGGCAAAGCCTAGCAAAGAATGGGATTCATCAGATTAATGTGATTCACTGAAATGATAATGATGTCAAACCTGGAAATCACTGTGTTTGAGCCTTCATTTTACGGAGCAGGAAACGTGACCTGGTGAGTATCTGTGACTACCCGGAAACTACCCGGGCTGTGACTCTGCTACCTCCATAATACCACGCTTCCAGGGCCGGCTCAAGAGGGAGAACCTAACACTGAAGCAAGACGAAGGGACACGTCCGTTTTCTGGCCGCAGATCTGACTAGAATGTCACGGCCACAGTCACAGGAACAGTGAAGGTCTCAGCTTCCTTCAGACACAGGCTTATTCGAAACAAAGACCACACTGGAGCACAAAGAGAGTTTTTCTTAAAGTAGCCAAATCGTTTTCCTTCCTCCGAACAGTTTAAATATAATTTATACACAGTGAAGTAGAGGGTCCCTCACACTCAAGCACGATTTGTTCCAATTTTGTAACTAAGCACTAATGCGCATCTATTTTTTTTTTTAATACCGTAAGCAGCTATCGACACGATGCAGTTCAGGGCACACTTCTCCTGAAGTCTGGCACCTACATATATGGAATATTTTAAGCTGAAGGAGTTTGCGAAAACAGCAGAAGCAGGAAGGTCACTGTGACCCTCTCCCAAGCCTCTTCTCTGAAACAGGTTATAAAATCCTCGTAGGAGAGGTACCTTCCCAGAAGAAAGGAGCATCCTTATCTCTCGGGACAAAGGTAAAACGGGGGGCGGGGGGGATCCCAACAAACAGGCCTCACTGAGTTTCCTCCAGTTTCCCACATTTGCCTCCTACTCCTTAACCCGCCACCCTCCTCCGTGACTGTCCTCTCTCCATTATACCTCCCTAGAAATACCCAGGTCTGTTTCTTAAGGTCCTCATTTCTTTATGACAGCCCCCATGTCACATGAAACTAAACAAATTGGTATGCTTTGCTCCTAGTAGTCTTTGTCAGTTTCAGACAGAGCCAGGGACCCTCAGAGGGTCCTTTCCTACACACACTACAGCCAAAAGGCAAAGAAGAAAGCCAATAAAAGGGAATCAGGGCGCCTGGGTGGCTCAGTGGGTTAAAGCCTCTGCCTTTGGCTCAGGTCATGGTCTCAGGGTCCTGGGATCGGGTCCCACATCGGGCTCTCTGCTCAGCAGGGAGCCTGCTTCCCAGGCTCTCTGTGCCTGCCTCTCTGCCTACTTGTGATCTCTCTGTCGAATAAATAAATAAATAAATAAAATCTTAAAAAAAAAAAAGGGAACAGAAGCTTTCATATGCTGCATGGGGCAGGGAGGGCCAGAAGGAGTGAAACGCCACACGGAGGTAAGCGGCAGGAAGCACGCTGGCTCGGGAGATGGCGAACGGTAAGAAAGGACGCGCGGGTGACCGTGTGAGCAGCAGCTGCGTGTGACGCCGTGGGAAGCTGTAGGCAGAGCATGAATCCCAACGAAACGTGGTTCTGTTCCGACTGCAGAAGATCAGCGCTGAACAACATAATGAGCATGGTCATTGCCAAGGAACTTGGGTGGTGATGATCCAAATCTTAAATTCTCAATTTAAAATCCTACTACAGGTAGGGAATAATTTTCCAGAAGGATGCTCAAGAGTATGTCGGAAGTAGCTGCCGCTGGGGAGTGCATGGAGGGTCGGGGGTGGGGAGGCCGCTTCTCAAGGTACACCTTTCTGAACTGTTTTACCCTGTTTGATGCTTGTATTTTTTATTGTTCAATGCCAAGAGGAGCTAGGTTGTTTTCTAATTTGTAGTTTTCTTTATAGTTTAATTTTAAATTATACTGAAAAACTGAAGCTGGGTTTTTTTTCTCTTTTTTTTTTCCAAACTATGGAAAAGGTTAACTAAACACCCAACAAAGCCATTATTTGTCCGTAGGCCCTTCTTCATATCACACATCCCCTAGGACCTCTGGAGTTCTTTTCTATTAGCCAAACTAGAAAGTCAGAATAGGAAGACAAAGAAACAAACAAAAGCAAAACAAGCAAGTGAAGGGTATAACGTGACTGTGAAGGAAATATCCCAAGTTTTGGTAGAGGCCTCACTCTTCGCCCACTGAAAAGCCTGCGGCAAGGCCAGCCGACTCTGTACATCATCCGACTCCCACCCGTCAGCTCATGTCCTCGACACTGAGCACTTGCCATGTCCTGCGCCTATGCCGGGTCCCCGGACACGTCAAGACACGACCACGGCCATTAGAAACAAACATCACCCCTGTCTGCACGGCCCTTACAGTCTCACGGCCGCTGGAGCGATTTCCAGGAACTCAGAACTCCTGAATTTATTGTTCTTCTACAACGTCACAGTTGACTCAGTTAAGATAAGTCCTTTAATTTTTTACCTAAAATCCATTCTACACTGCTTATCTGACTATTCATCAGAACGTGCTGTACAGTGCTTAACAATTTTTATTTTTGATTTCCCTTTGATGGTATGCTTTTTCAAATGTGGAAAAACCTCAGGTTGTTTTTCCAAACTTATTTTGTTACACTTAAAAAAGGAAAATGTCATTTTAAAATATAGCATATGAAAATTGCATCTATTCAAATGCATTCCGGTATGAGTCATTCCCCAGTGCAGTCATTTTTTAAAAATAGTCAGATTGAACCATGCACATGCTAATTACGTAGGTAAGTTTCTTCTATTCATTTTGAAAATCTTTTTCCTTCTTTTGTTTAAAAAAAAAAAATAATAGGCGAGGAGCACGTAGCTCAGTCGTTAAGCAGCTGCCTTCAGCTCAGTTCATGATCCCAGAGTCCTGGGATCGAGCCCCACATCGGGCGCCTTGCTGCGAAGACTGGGCTTCTCCCGCTCCCGCTCCCGATCCCCTGCTTGTGTTCCCTCTCTCGCTGTGTCTCTCTCTGTCAAATAAATAAATATTTAAATAAAAAGTAAATTTAAAAAATAGGCAACAACTAACAGAAATAATAATGTTCTTCTGTAAAATGGGTGAATTTAAAAACCACCTGTGTATTGGTTATGAACACGGTAATGGCGGAACTTGGGGAATGCTGACGACAGCACAGAATACAGATGAGTGCGCCGCGTGCGGGCCCTTGTTATCTCCTGACGTGTTCCACCCGCAATCCAGTGCTTCAAGCGGTCTGTCCGCCCCCCGCCCCGTCCTGGCTGGTTTGTCCAAGTTCTCCCTCTTTCCAGCCGAATGGTCCTTTCACACATTCCCAACCCTCCAGACTTTCTTTCCCTCACTTCCTTCTTTACCCACTTAGACTCCTTGATGTGTCACTTGGATGACGCTCAACAATTCTTCTCGTCCAAGAGCCCGCCTCGGAGGAAGGTTCTCACCACTGTGCTTGCTCTGTGCTTCTGGTGGCCCTTTACGGTTTTGCATTCCACATTTAGGTCTCTGATGCATTTTGAGTTAATTTTTGTGAAGCATGTGAATTCCGTGCACATTCATTTTGAGGCAGAGATGGGTAGACAGAGTGCGTGTTCCTCAATCATCTTTAGATACTGACAGAGTCTTCCTAGAGTATCGGTCTGGCTCAATGGTAAGTCATGTGAACATTTTTTGCATTATAACATATGCATATCTATTATTGAATAGAATATAAAATTTCACAAAATTTGTAAAAAAAAAAAAAAAAAGGCTGGTTTTAAGGAAATTTCACCCCTACGGTTGAAATTCCAGGTGAAATGATATTTGAAGGGCAACCAGGCCTTTGGAAAACCAAATCACACCACACCTCTCTCGGTCACTGCTTAAGGGAAGGCCAAGCCACATGAGGATCATGTGAAACCAACGATATTTTCCAGGCACATGTGCTTAAGTAAAACTGTCCCTTAGTTCAAGAATAAGTTTATGGGGGATGCCTGGGTGGCTCAGTTGGTTAAGCGGCTGCCTTCAGCTCAGGTCATGATCCCAGTGTCCTGGGATCGAGTCCCACATCGGGCTCCTTGCTCGGCAGGGAGCCTGCTTCTCCCTCTGCCTCTGCCTGCCACTCTGTCCGCCTGTGCTTGCTTGCTATCTCTCCCTCTCTGTCAAATAAATAAATAAAATATTAAAAAAAAAAGTAAGCAAAATTTATTAAAAAAAAAAAAAAGAATAAGTTTATGGCGTGCCTGGGTGGCTCAGTGGGTTAAAGCCTCTGCCTTCGGCTCAGGTCATGATCCCGGGGTCGTGGGATCCAGCCCCACATGGGGCTCTCTGCTCATCAGGGAGCCTGCTTCCCCCTCTCTCTCTATGCCTGCCTCTGCCTACTTGTGATCTCTGTCTGTCAAATAAATAAATAAAATCTTTTTTTAAAAAAAGAATAAGTTTATGAAGCTATGCCGCTAAGCAGAACCGTGCCTTGTCCTCAGGTACTTCAGTAGTACCAGTCAGGAAGAGCCACTGCCCTCCTGACGACCTATAGCACCAATCACACACCCTGCTTGCACTTGGCACTACCAGGGCTGCAGAATACAATGCCTGCACCCACAGAGTCTGCTCCTGCTGCTGCCAGGGTCGCTACCATGCACTGGCGGCACCTGGCATGGCCCCAAACTGTGCTGCTTGAAGGGAAGACCCAGGAAATTACAGGGGGTTTTCTTTGGGATCGGTTGGGGGTATTTCAGAATGGGTGAGGGCATGGGCTCTAGAGTCTGACGGACCTGGGCGTTGTGACCTTGGACAAGATATTCAACCTCTCTAAGCCCCAACTTCTGTACCTATAAAACGAGAAGAGTAACAAACTCTCCTCCTAGGCCAAATGCGGGGATTAAATGCCTTAGCGTGCATAAAGCACTTGGGGTTTCTGTTGCCAAAGTCTTCACAGCAGTGACGGTGGCTCGCAGGGCCCTCTGTGACTTCAGAGCTGCCCCCCACACACTCATCTCCTGCCCTGATACGAGAAGGAGCCTCTCCTGATTTGTGATACCACAGCCTCAACCGCAGCTGATCCCAGTAAATTGTTCGGTTATTTTTAAAGACCCTTGTACGAAAATCAGTGTGGAGGAAAAAAGAATTTGTGACAGAAAAATAGAAATGTGACTGAAATTATACATTATGAAAAGAAAAGCTACTAGAGGTATATAGTTATTTCTGCAATAACAAGCAATTTTTTTAATGAAGAACATGTTAAATAAATTGGAGTAAGGGTACAAAATCTTGCTTTTTAGAGAGCTTCAAGTTTTCACCAATAAAAAACTGAGCAACAATTTGCTTTTTAAAATTTATAACATCATCTGTTACCCATTAATCATTAGTATTATAATTCAAACATCTCAAAGGAAGGGCACCATTGGGAAAAAAATCATAAATTACACTAATCAACATGAAATTACTGTTGCCAACTGTAGATGTGAAAAAATTCAACCCTGTACTTTCACTCAGCACAGAAACCAAAGATATTTGGAAAATAAAACAGTATTTACATTCTCTAGTTCATATTTGAGGTCATATTAGATATCATATATCATGTGTTTCTGGCGATTGCACTTAACGTGTGTTACAAGAGCCAAAGTAATCTTGAGAAAGAGGAACAAAGCTAGAGGTATCACGAGCCCAGATTTCAAGCCATGCTACAAAGCTATAGTCATCAGAACAGTGTGGTATCAGCACAAAAACAGACACACAGATCAATGGAACGGAAAGAGAGCCCAGAAACAGACCCATGATTATATGGTCAATTAATCTATGACAAATGAGGCAAGAACATACAATGGGGGAAAGACAGTCTCTTCAACAAATGGCACTGGGGAAACTGGACGGCCACACGTGAAAGATGAAACTGGACCGCATTCTGATGCTGCACACCAACACCCCAAACAGATGCAAGATCTAAATGTGAGTCACAAAACCACAAAACTCCTAGAAGAAAATGTAGGTAGTAGTATCTTTGATATCATCCTTAGCAACGTTTTTCTAGATAAGTCTCATCAGGCAAGGGAAACAAAAACAAAAATGAACTATTGGGATGGCACAAATAAAAAGCTTTTGCACAGCAAAGGAAACCATCACAAAATGGAAAGCACCCTGCTGAGTGGGAGAAGATATTTGCAAATGATTTATTCAATAAGAGGTTAATGGCCAAAATACATGAAGAATTTATGCAACTCAACACCGGTGGCTCAGTTGGTTAAGCAGCTGCCTTCGGCTCAGGTCATGATCCCAGCGTCCTGGGATCGAGTCCCATATCGGGCTCCTTGCTCGGCAGGGAGCCTGCTTCTCCCTCTACCTCTGCCTGTGCTCACTCGCTCTCTCTCCCTCTCTCTCTGACAAATAAATAAATTAAAAAATCTTAAAAAAAAAAAAATGGGCAAAGGACCTGAATAGACATGTTTCCATACAGATGGCCAACAGACACGGGAGAAGATGTTCAACAGCACTAACCCTTGGGGAAATGTAAATCAAAACCCTAATGAGATTACCACCTTTTGCCTGTTAGAGTGGCTAGAATCAAAAAGACCAAAACCAGCAAGTGTTGGTAAGGAGGCGGAGAGAGAGGACAATTTGTACACTGTTGGTGGGAATGTAAAATGAGCAGCCACTGTGGGAAACAGTGTAGAGGTTCCTCAAAAAATTAAAAATAGAAATACCATATAATTCCACTGATGGGTATTTACCCAAAGGAAATGAAAACACTAACCTGAAAAGATACGTGCACCCTTATGTTTACTGCAGAATTACTGACGATAGTCAAGATATAGAAGCAATTCAAGTGTCCACCAACAGATGAATGAAGATGTGATATATATATATATATATATATATATATGCTTAGATTTGTAGATCTATATACACAGTCCATCTAGATATAGTGCCCACCAGCAGATGAATGAAGATGTGAGACACACATACACACACGCACACACAATGAAATGGAATATCACCCATCACAAATGGGAGAGAGAGACTTGCAATTTCTGACAACACAGATGGACCAAGAGGTTCTAATGCTAAGTGAAGTAAGTCAGAGAAAGACAAATACCACATGACTTCACTTTTGTCTAAAACCTAAAAGCCAACGGGGGTAAAAAAAAAAAAAAAGCAGAGACTGACCTGTAAGTACTGAGAACTGAGGGTTGCCAGAGGGGAAAGGGTGGGAAGGAGGGTGGGCCAAACAGGGAAAGGGAGTGGAAGATAGCGGCTTCCAGTTATGAAATAACTAAGTCATAAATAAGGACACAACGTGCAGCATAGGGAATACAGCCAATGCTAGTATAATGGCACTGCACAGTGACAGATGGGAGCTAAATGTGTGGTGACAGAGCATAATGCACAGATATCTTAAATCACTAGGCTGTACACCTGAAACTACTGAAACATTGTGAGCCAACTAGACCTCAATTTAAAAAAACGGGGGGAGGGGGGCTGTAGGAGATCAAGGAAAAGTTACAGAGTCAATATCAGATTGCTCAGAACAAAAATCAGTTCACAGAATAGAAAAGCATACCTAAAGGAGAAGAAACTGCAGTGGTAACAGTAAGGAGGTGGTATTATGTATTCAAAGACCTAACAGACGTTAGACATCTGTCTGGAAATGTCTTATTTCACCTCCCTACTCGGAAGGGTATTTTTGCTGGTTATAGAACTCTGTGTTATGTAACTAACAGCTTTTCAGGAATGCATCTTAAAAACCGGTACTCTGGATCTTCTGCCCCAAAACAATAACTCAAGAAATCATCCCAAGAAACTTTGCTTTCTCAAACAAATTATTTTTTTTAAGATTTTATTTATTTAGGGACGCCTGGGTGGCTCAGTTGTTTAAGCAGCTGCCTTCGGCTCAGGTCATGATCCCAGCGTCCTGGGATCGAGTCCCACATCGGGCTCCTTGCTCGGCAGGGAGCCTGCTTCTCCCTCTGCCTCTGCCTGCCTCTCTGTCTGCCTGTGCTTACTCTCTTTCTCTAACTAATAAATAAATAAAATCTTAAAAAAAACAATTAAAAAAAAGATTTTATTTATTTAATTGACAGAGATCACAAGTAGGCAGCGAGGCAGGCAGAGAGAGAGGAGGGGAAGCAGGCTCCCCACTGAGCAGAGAGCTCGACTCGGGGCTCGATCCCAGGACCCCGGGATCATGACCTGAGCCGAAGGCAGAGGCTTTAACCCACTGAGCCACCCAGGTGCCCCACAAATGTATTTTTAAAACCCTGAGGACATTATATACCAATCACCTCTTATGTATCTGAAACAGTCTTGTATCTCTAGTTTCTCAAGTTGTAAAAAATGAATTTTTTTAATGGCTGCTGTTTGTATATTTTACAATTATAGGACTCCAAAGGGTCATTGTTAAGATATAATATAAACATATCATCAAAGTGTCAAAGTATACAGTTGACTCTTATACAGTTTGGGGGTTAGGACAGGACACCCAACCATGCTCAATCCAAAAACTGGGTATAACTTTTTTTTGAGGGGGAGAGGGTATAACTTTTGACTGCTATAAGAGCCAAGAATAGGCTGTCCAAAATGTGTCATAGTGGATACCGATTATTTTTAATTTAAGCCACTTAGGAAAGGCCAGTGTCAGGACAGGCAGAACCCCCACCCCAGAACATAAAATAAATCTTCCGTATGAAAGATAGCCTCCCTGCACTAAGAAGACCTCCTTATCACCAGAGATAGAGACTTTAAAATCCACAAAGCTGTAGAAAACCTTGTTTCTTTTTTTCTAATTATACTATCTCAGCCCAAATTCCCCTTAGAATGCCTTATTAATTAAAGCTCCCAAATGCCTGTTTTCCTTAGCCTGTCAATTCCTCACAAACTTACTGTCTCTTTGTCTAAGGAAGACAAAAACCACCTCTTGTGGTCATTTATTTAGGTCTTGATCTCGTTACTGGGTAGCCATGCACATATACAGCTTTCAGTTTTTTCTCCCGTTACTGTCTCATGTAAATTTAATTCTTAGTCCAGTTGGAAGACCTCGAAGGGCAGAGGAACAGTTTCCTTCCTGTGAAACTTAACTACTAATAACTTACTGTTGGCTGAAAACTTTCCTAATAACATAAGCGGCCAACACACGTTTCGTAGATGGTAAATGTATGGAGAAGTGTATTCCTGTAAGAGGGTAAGCTAGAGAAAAGTTATTTTAAAAATCGTAAGGAAATACAGCACTCAACCTATATTTGCTGAGAGAAATCTGCTTAAAGGCTGTAGGAGTGCTGAGAACACCGACTCCCTCTTTGGCCTTCCAGCCCCTTCTACCTTGTCACACAGAAGGCACCACTCCAAGACAACTACCCTGTGACCTCACCACCAAGCCCCTTGCTCCATAAAACTTGGGGACTAAGGTCTAAACAGGAGTAGAGAATAGGGACAGCAAACAGCTGCCTAGTGTCCTGGGTTATCCCTCTGTCCAACTGCCCAATCCCCCATCAGTAAATTACGCTGAATAAAATGCTCTTCCTAATGGTGTGGAGTGGCTTGCTTCACTTATGGGGGACTAAAGGGCCCGCTCAGTCTGAGGATGCATGACTGACCCTCCTTCACCTTTTACCATAGGTGGACTGGGTTAGACGGGGCAGTAGTGGCAGCCCTGGGCCCCCGCAGTGGCGACACTCGGCAGCCTGGTGGCCTCGGCTCATTAGGGGCAGCACTGGGGGCTGTGGGCAGTGAGAGGGAGCCTGGGGGTGTAGCACAGCTGGCCCACCTGCCTGGAGGTGTGCCACCGGCCCACGGCCCCAGAACCAGGGTGCCCCCGAGGGGAGTACTCTGTGCCCAGCGGTAGGGGGCCGAGGCCCCAGGCCATCCCTGCATAGCGCTGGACCTGGCACCAGAAGACATAGTGGGGCCTGGGGGGGGAGACTCCAGAGCCAGGAGTATGGGGTTCTGTGCACAGGGCCCTCCTTGCCTTCTGGACATGTTCCTCCTCTTCAGTCCAGGCTCCTCTGTCCAGGTCCCAGCACTGGACCTCACTCCAACAGTCCCCAACAGTCCATGGGGTGACCTGCAGCCCTCCTGGTCCTGGGGCCCCGGGGCTGCCGACAGCGAGGCTTTCCCGGGAACGCAGAGGACAGCAGGCATGACCTCTGCGATAGTCAGCTTTGTTTCAGTCCCGCAGAGCCTGGGGCAGGATCTGTAAACGCCTCGTCGCTTTTCCTGCCAGCTCTTCGAAACAAACAAACACCACACAAGTGCATCCAGCGGTTCAAATCCAAGCTGCTCGAGGGTCAACCCTATACTGAGCAGGAGGACAGGAGCGGAAAATGCTTACAAGCTGGATGAGTGACACGCTGAAGCAGTTCAGAATCTAACTCAGAAAAGACTCCTAGTTATTTATTTATTTATTTATTTTAAATTTTATTTATTTATTTGACAGACAGAGATTACACAAGTAGGTAGAGAGGCAGGCAGAGAGGGGAGGGGAGCAGCAGGCTCCCTGCTAAGCAGAGAGCCCGATGTGGGACTCGATCCCAGGACCCCGGGATCATGACCCGAGCCGAAGGCAGCGGCTTAACCCACTGAGCCACCCAGGCGCCCAAGACTCCTAGTTATTAAAGTTTTTTTTTTTTTATCTCAGAGAGCAATTTCGGCACAGCTACCTCTTATTATATTACTTCTTTCCCGTAAGTGTGAAACTCCCATAATGGTGGCTTTCAAGCTTTGAATTACGGCTCACAGTTAGAACTTCCCATCACGACCCAATGTGCTCATCCCTGTACATACATCACTGGCAAAGTTCACGCGGCAACATGTATCCGTACTGGATGCTATGGGCTAAGATTATTCTCTATTCTACTTCTTTTAAAACATGCTGAACTGACTTCCTGGCCCACAAATGAGGTCAAAAATTTTTGAAAAACCCCATATAACTACCCCGCCTCTCCCCTCACACTCAGACCGAGCACCCTTAGAAAAGTTGTTCCCTTTTAGGACGAAACAACACAGTCATGAAAATAAATGTGCCAGATTAAAAGCTGCCCACAGGGGGAGCAACGGTGTATTCAAAGAGCTGGAGGGAACCGCTTCTGAGGGATACGGGAAGTGGCCTGGCTACCGAGGCAGCCTTCCCCGGGAGTGGCGGCTCCGAGGCCGAGGAAAGCACGAGTGTGCGGCGCGGACCGTCGTCAGGAAAGAGCCCGGGCGCCGCTGCTGGGCCAGGGCTGTGCGGAACAAGGAGTCTCGCGGCGTGAAATTCTGCCAGAAAGACGAGGCGGGAAGGAAGCAGCGGTCCGGGATCGCTGAGCTCAGAGCGCCCCGCGGGAGAGCCGCGCCTCACGTCGCCGGAGCACGCGGTCTAGCCTAGCGGGCGAGGCCAGTGCATGCACAGAACCAGCTCCAGAGCTAAAGGCAAGCTGCAGCCCTGTTCGAGGACGTGAGGACGTGGGTGTGAGGCTCTGGCCTGGAACCTACGAGATCCTAACAACGCCACCGGCTGCCCTAAGCGGCAAGCTGTGCTGCGGCACGTCTCGGTGCGTTTTCTTGCTTCCCACGCGGGCAAACCTGGGCGGCTCCCGAGGCAGCCACCGCCCCGAGGGACGCCGGTGTACCCGAGGGTTCCCGCTACTACTGCAAACGACCATTTGCTGGGCTGGGGAGAACTAGGAAACTCCGGCCGAAGGTATAAAAGTAGTTCTCCGGAGTGGACGGCCGGGAGCAGCCCCCACGGAGCCTGGCGCTGTCACTCACACACCGAAGCGCTCAGGATCGAAGCGGCGTAAGGCCGTCGACACGCCTCAGCTTCCTGTAGTCCTTCTGCCTGCATCCTGCCTTCCACTCTTCCAAAGTCTACATCGACACAAACCAAAGTGTCTGGCGACTCCCGTTTATTGAGCAAATGCTAGAGAGCGAGCGCCAAGAGAATCACACGCAGGTTCGCCAAAACAAGAGCGCGCGACTCGGGGAAATGGCGGCCTCCGACGAGCCGCGGTCCGCGCGCTGAGTCCAGAGCCGCAACTCGCTCTGCTTTTGAGGTGCCGGCAAGGCTGGGTCGATGGCCAGGCACGCACGGTCACTCAACAGGTGGGGCTGGGAGGCAGCAGTGACCCGCCAGCACACCCGAGTGCACTCCGGCTCCTCCGGCAGCGCAGCACAGAAGCACAGACGCTCGGCGGTGCGTGACGGGCCGCCTCAGTCTCCAGCGACCGCAACAGCGTCACCGGCGACTCCGACTGTGGCTCACGTAAACCCGGAACTACCGCCGACCTGAATCGATGGTACGCACCGTACACCTCGTAGTCTGTGGTACTTCCCGTTAAACTCTGAAGGCCCTCTCTCCGTTCCCTCCAAATCTTCTCACAGTTTCTCGTCAAAGGCACAATTCAAATTCCACCCGCTCAACAACCTTCCCCGCGAGCCCCCCCGTGAAAGATATTTTCAGCATTCCGAGCCCCCCGCCCTTCGTTTGAGCCTCCGGAAGCGCACTTCCGGTTGTGCACATATACATCGTACCTTTCCACTGTACTGTAAGTTCCTGAGGACGAAAGTGAGGGCCTCGTTCTTCCTTACCTCCCCCAAAGCGCCTACCCAGCGCCTTCGACAAGCTGGCACTCAGCCAATACCCAATCAGCGTTTGTTCTAAAATGAGATTCA
The DNA here is from genome assembly GCA_003697995.1 of Taxidea taxus jeffersonii. NCBI lineage: Eukaryota > Metazoa > Chordata > Mammalia > Carnivora > Mustelidae > Taxidea > Taxidea taxus. The sequence goes on along the minus strand of ML104421.1, from coordinate 63,326 downwards.
GAACAAGCAATGCTTATTGAAAACGGTTTCAGTACCCAGTACAGCATCCTTGGGCCAGGCATTTACATGGCCATCTTATCTGTTATTTATTGCAAGATTACAAAAGATTCCATCGTATATATATATTTTTAAATATCTTACTACTTTGCTTCTACTTCTTAAAAACTTCACGTGGCGTATCTATTAAGGTGAGTACACTGCTTGTCATGAACATATTTACAAGTTTTTCTTAAGTGCATCAGCCAAGGCCCATACAGTTCCGCATTCACACACGCACAAGTTTAACTAATCAGTGAGCAAAAAAAATAGTACTTCCCAAGCTACGAAGCCCAAGCCCGCTGGATGACAACGGAGGTGCCCAGCCTCGACTCCGACCAACACTCCCAGCAGGGAGGGGAAGAGAAGATCAGCACCAGGCACTACACCTGACTATTCCCGTCTGATTATTCCTAAAAGTCCAACATCAGAGTTTTCTATCAAAAGGCATATAAAATACGCGGACAGTGTGGGTTCCTTTCACAAGGGATGATCTTCGCAGGCTCCACACAGACGGGTGGGCAGAGGGATAGAACAAGCGCCCGTCTTGACTCCACCCTAGGTCCTGGGTAGGAGAAAGGGGCAAATACAAGACCATGCTCCAAGAGAGCACATACCTCAATATTATCAAAGCCATCCATGAGAAACCCACCACAAATATCACTCTCAATGGAGAAAAACTGAGAGCTTTTCCGCTAAGGTCAGGAACATGGCAGGGATGTCCACTATCACCACTGCTATTCAACATAGTACTAGAAGTCCTAGCCTCAGGAATCAGACAACAAAAAGAAATTAAAGGCATCCAAATCGGCAAAGAAGAAGCCAAACTATCGCTCTTTGCAGATGATATGATACTATATGTGGAAAACCCAAAAGACTGCACTCCAAATCTGCTAGAACTTGTACAGGACTTCAGTAAAGTGTCAGGATATAAAATCAATGCACAGAAATCAGTTGCATTTCTTTACACCAACAACAAGACAGAAGAAAGACAAATTAAGGATTCAACCCCATTTACAATTGCACCCAAAACCATAAGATACCTAGGAATAAACCTAACCAAAGAGGCAAAGAATCTATACTCAGAGAACTATAAAGTACTCATGAAAGACATTGAAGAAGACACAAAGAAATGGGAAAATGTTCCATGCTCATGGATTGGAAGAACAAATATTGTGAAAATGTCTATGCTACCTAGAGCAATCTACACATTGAATGCAATCCCTATCAAAATCCCATAGATTATTTTTCAAAGAAATGGAACAAAAAATCCTAAAATTTATATGGAGCCAGAAAAGACCTCGAAGAGCCAGAGGAATGTTGAAAAACAAAGCCAAAGTTGGTGGCATCACCATTCCGGACTTCAAGCTCTCTTACAAAGCTGTCATCAACAAGACAGTATGGTACTGGCACAAAAACAGACACATAGATCAATGGAACAGAATAGAAAGCCCAGAAACAGACCCTCAACTCTATGGTCAACTAATCTTCGACAAAGCAGGAAAAAATGTCCAATGGAAAAAAGACAGCCTCTTCAACAAATGGTGTTGGGAAAATTGGATAGCCACATGCAGGAAAATGAAACTGGACCATTTCCTTACACCACACATGAAAATAGACTCAAAATGGATGAAGGACCTCAATGTGAGAAAGGAATCCATCAAAATCCTTGAGGAGAACACAGGCAGCAACCTCTTCAACCTCAGCCGCAGCAACTTCTTCCTAGGAACAATGCCAAAGGCAAGGGAAGCAAGGGCAAAAAAGAACTACTGGGACTTCAAGATCAAAAGCTTTTGCACAGCAAAGGAAATAGTTAATAAAACCAAAAGACAACTGACAGAATGGGAGAAGACATTTGCAAACGACATATCAGATAAAGGGCTAGTATCCAAAATCTATAAAGAGCCTAGCAAACTCAACACCCAAAGAACAAATAACCCAATCAAGAAATGGGCAGAGGACATGAACAGACATTTCTGCAAAGAACACATCCAGATGGCCAACAGACACATGAAAAAGTGCTCCACATCACTGGGCATCAGGGAAATACAAATTAAAACCACAATGAGATACCACCTCACAACAGTCAGAATGGCTAAAATGAACAAGTCAGGAAATGACAGACGCTGGTGAGGATGCAGAGAAAGGGGAACCCTCCTACACTGTTGGTGGGAATGCAAGCTGGTGCAGCCACTCTGGAAAACAGCATGAAGGTTCCTCAAAAAGTTGAAAATAGAGCTACCTTAAGACCCAGCAATCGCACTACTGGGTATTTACCCTAAAGATACAAACGTAGTGATCCGAAGGGGCAGGTGCACCCGAATGTTTATAGCAGCAATGTCCACAATAGGCAAACGATGGAAAGAACCTAGATGTCCATCCACAGATGAATGGATAAAGAAGATGTGGTATATATATATATATATACAATGGAATACTATGCAGCCATCAAAAGAAATGAAATCTTGCCATTTGCGACGACGTGGATGGAACTAAAGGGTATTATGCTTAGCGAAATAAGTTAATCAGAGAAAGACAACTATCACATGATCTCCCTGATATGAGGAAGTGGAGATGCAATGGAGGGGGGTAGAAAAAGAATGAATGAAACAAGATGGGACCGGGAGGGAGACAAACCAAAAGAGACTCTTAATGTCACAAAACAAACTGAGGGGGGTCGGGGGTAGGGGTGTAGGGAGAGGGTGGTGGGGTTATGGACATTGGGGAGGGTGTGTGCTATGCTGAGTGCTGTGACGTGTGTAAACCTGGCGATTCACAGACCTGTACCCCTGGGGCTAATAATACATTATATGTTTATTAAAATTTTTTTAAATTAATTTTAAAAAAAGACCACAGTCCAGATCGTTGGGTGCTTTGCAATCATTCTTAAGTGACAAAGACCAACAAACATGAAACTATAGCAAAAACGTAATAAAAAATAATTCAGACGCAGGCTGTGTGATACCAAACTACAGGCATTTGAAGAGCAGTCCACACAAATATGACAATAGCCGCAAGAGGGCCGACCTGGGAAGGAGGAGTAGAGTGTTCATGGAAGCCAGGAGGATAGAGCAAGAGGACACAGAAAGTTTGTAATGAGGGGCGCCTGGGTGACTCAGTGGGTTAAGCCTCTGCCTTCGGCTCAGGTCATGATCCCAGGGTCCTGGGATGGAGCCCTGCATCCAACTCTGCTCAGCAGGGAGCCTGCTGCTCCCTCTCCCTCTGCCTGTCTCTCTGCCTACTTGTGATCTCTGTGAAATAAATAAATAAAATCTTTTAAAAAAAAGAAAAAAAGTTTGTAAATAATATGTTTAAATTCTAAAAACAATACAAAAATAGTGAATCACTATGCCTGTGAGCAATCTGGGCAGAGAAATATGGTCATAAGGCTAATGTTTAACTAACAGTCATCCTAACAGGGATATGGGCTCTTAAGGAAGGGCTGTATTGCTGGGACCTAAGCAATTATCTGGTAAAAGCAGGGGTTCCAGAAATGTTTTCCAATATAATGTTTAGATAGATGGATGATTAGGTGAGAGCAGAAAGAGTCTAAATCAGGGAAACCAACTAGCAGACCAACACAATGTTTTAATTCAGGCATAAAAAGGGTAGCAATAAGAGTGAAATGATGGAAGAGGAAATGGTGGCTATAAGACATTTCTGTGTAACAAGTAATAAGTCAGTGAAGGAAGGATTTTGAAGTGAAGGCAGAACTTCTAATTATTATAGTAATCATTTGGGGCTGTGGGAGTGGATTTTGAGAAAGAAAACAGAATTGGTTATTTAAGAATTTAAAAGCGCCTGGGTGGCTCAGAGGGTTAAGCCTCTGCCTTCAGCTTAGGTCATGGTCTCTGGGTCCTGCATGGGGCTTTCTGCTCAGCAGGGAGCCTGCTTCCCCCTCCCTCTCTCTCTGCCTCTCTGCTTGTGAAGTCTCTGTGTCAAACAAATAAATAAAATCTTTTTTTAAAAAAAGAATTAAGATAAAAACTAGCAATTTCATGAAAAATTCCCAAAGGAAAAATCCAAAAAACATTGTCATCATTACCATAGCCATAATATAACTCCAATTTCTGATCTGTATTATTATAGCAGCTAAAACTACTAGGCCCTTAATACATACCAAGCACCATAATACATTATTGACATATATTACTGTAATTAATCCTTACAACAAAGAGGATGTACCTGGGGCACAAAGTGGTTAAGTAGAAACATTCATTAAGTGCCAAGACCAGGACTTAAGTTCAAGTCTGGTAAAAACAGATACTATAGAGTATTATCTATACCGATAGTGTCTGTATTTCTGTATCTAATCGTCTCTGAGGTCCCACTGGAAGATGGAAAGAAAACATTGACATTTCTATTTCTATTTTTTATCTGAACCCATTAAAGTTTTCATTATTGTGAGTTATTTATAATACGTGTAACATATCAGTAGTATATAAGTTATGATTAAGCGCCCACTTAAGAGGGAAGGAGGGATATTGTTTTCTGCGATGATAATGTGAGATCGAAACAACTCGGAGGTTAAGTATTCTGCCTCCTCTCCCCATTTGCTTCCTGCAAGAATTCACTGCTAAATAGTTTTATCTTTTTTCTTCAAAAACAGTCGAAAAGAATTAAAAGCGGGATCTTAGTGAAGGGCCTGACGCCGTTCAAGGCGGCAGCCCTTTTGCTGTTTACATTAAGCTGAAGACATTCCAAAGTGGTTCCTACACATGCAAATAAAGGATGGGACAAGAACCAATAGAAATGGTTCCTACACATGCAAATAAAGGATGGGACAAGAACCAATAGAAATGGTTCCTACACATGCAAATAAAGGATGGGACAAGAACCAATAGAAATGGTTCCTACACAGGCACATAAAGGATGGGACAAGAACCAATAGAAATGGTTCCTACACATGCACATAAAGGATGGGACAAGAACCAATAGAAATGGTTCCTGCACATGCAAATAGGGAATCGGACATGAACCAATAGAGGGTGATTCTCCATATGTAAACGAGGGACCAAGTGCGAGCCAGTCGGGGTTATGGCCCTATATGCTAACGAAGGATGGAGAAACAACCAGTAAGGAAAACTCCCTGCCAGCCGTTTTTCCTAACTGACCAACCCTCCCCGGACAACACAGCTCAAGTCACCTCAGACACCAATCATTTTCAAGGTCACCCGCACATGTAACTATGTGACCATGGACTTTTTGCGTGTAAAATTGCCCATATAATCTCTGTAAAGTTCCAGCGGGGGCTCCTCCCGGACTCCGCTGCGTCGGTGCGTGGGACGAGCCGAGCTGCAGCCCGCCCGCCTGAAGAAAGCCTTGCTTTTGCGTTTCGGAACGTCTGGCTCTCGTGGTCTTCTTGGCGGCGGTCTCATGATCTGGGCACAACATCAGGATATTTATATACCCATGTTCAAAGCAGCCTTATTCACAATAGCTAAAATGTAGAAGCAACCCAAGTGTTGGTTAGCGAATGAAACGGTAAAACAGCGCAGTCTAGACGTGCCATGGAGTGTCGGTCGGACTCAAAAAGGAAGGACAGTCTGACATTCGCCACCGCATGGGTGAGCCTGGAGGGCAGGACGCGCAGTGAAATGACGCAGTCACAGAAGGAGAAATACTGTGTCACCGCAGCGGAAAGGCGAGGGCGTGCCCGGGCTGGGGGAGAGGGACGCGGAGCGACCGTCCCCCGCGACAGGGCTTCCGTGTCCAAGGTGGACGCTGGTCGCACGTCATGACTGCGCGCAGTGCCACTGACCCGCTCACTCCGAAACGACCACGGCGGCGGAGGCCGGGGGCTTGTGGCACAAGTGTGAGGCGGCGGAGCAGCCGCGACCAGCGCGGCCTCAGGCCCTCACACCTCCTTCCGGAAGACGCAGCAGTCGGTGGCTTTGCGGGGAGCAGCACCGCGGGCCGCAGCACCTCAGCGCGCCGTTACCACAGGTGGGACGCGGCCAGCGGGCACCGCCGCGGGCCCTTGCCGCGCCTCCGAGCCGGATCCCGCGCTCGCGCTCTCCCCGCAGCCGTCCTCCCCGCTCTCCGGCCCGGCAGGTGCCCCCAGGTGCTCTGCACCCTCCTCCGAGCGCCTGAAGGGTCTCTGAGGGAAACCGGAGCAAGGAAACATCAAACAAGATGGAACCACTTTAAGAGGCTCACATCCGGTTTCTTTTTGTTTTAAAGATTTTATTTATTTATTTGACAGAGATCACAAGTAGGGGGAGGGGCAGGCGGGGGGGGGCAGACTCCCCGCCGAGCAGAGAGCCCGATGCGGGGCTCGAACCCAGGACCCTGAGATCATGACCTGAGCCGACGGCAGCCGCTCAACCAGCTGAGCCACCAGGCGCCCCTCACCGGTTATTTTAACAGCACTTCACTATTTGAGGATTTTTTTTTTACAAGATAAAGCATATTTTGGTGGAGTAACAGATTCTAAAAAATTGCAGTATAATTGCCGAGGAGGCCATTCTTTTCCTTAACTAAGGCTTCAGCTTTCTAACTAGTTTAGGAAAGGAAAAAAGGTGTCTTTGGGGCGCCTGGGTGGCTCAGTGGGTTAAGCCTCTGCCTTCGGCTCAGGTCATGATCCCAGCGTTCTGGGATCGAGCCCCGCGCCGGGCTCTCTGCTCAGCGGGGAGCCTGTCCCCACCCCCGCCCCACCTGTCTCTCTGCCTACTTGTGATCTCTGCCTGTCAAATAAATAAAATCTTCCCCCAAAAAGTGCCATTAATACACACACACACACACACACACACACACGACTTTGACCTTACAAGAAATAACCTGTGGTACTCTGCACCCTGTGCTTTCCATATGAATGGCATTAATATGTCACAGCGATATGACTGAAATTAATAAGCAACTAAAAAAAATCCATAAAGGACAGCTTTTCCGGAAAGAATGTTCCCGATGGTGGAAGGGCGCCACCTGCCGTTCAGTGTGGATTTCAATCCAGCCAGGCCGCACGGCCGTTCCACTGAATCATAATTTTTCGGAAGCTATTAAGTATCAAAATATGAATTGTGACTTTCTAAAGAAACGTTTTATCACTATATGCTCTGGAAATGGAGCTTTCACAAAGTAAGTTAAAAGTCTTCCCTTTTAAAAAAGAGTAAGTCTCCGAGCGCCTGGGTAGCTCAGTGGGTTAAAGCCTCTGCCTTCAGCTCAGGTCATGATCTCAGGGTCCTGGGATCCAGCCCCGCATTGGGCTCTCTGCTCAACAGGGAGCCTGCTTCCTCCTCTCTCTCTCTGCCTGCCTCCCTGCCTACTGGTGATCTTTGTCAAATAAATAAATAAAATCTTAAAAAAAAAAAAGACTCTTCAGTTCTCTCTAAAGCTACAAAAAAACCCATTATTACTAAAACAATGTTTAAAGACTTATTTATTTTTAGAGAAAGAGAGTGAGCAAGCAGGGTAGGGGCAGAGGAAGAGGGAGAAAAAGAATTCTCAAGCTGACTCCTTGCCGCCTGGACAGCCTGACGCGGGGCTCAGTCCCAGGAGCCTGAGATCAGGACCAGCGCGAATCCGGGGCAGGCCGCCTCACTCCCCGGACTAAGCCACCCAGGCAGCCTGCTAAAACGAGTTTTAAACCTTAAACATCCTGGCCCCAAATGCTGCTGACAACAAAGAACATGGGCTTCCAGACCAAACCAGTCCAAGTCTGGCCTCCCGTGTTTTTAAACCTGAAACCGTTCCCTCATGTGACAAGAACTTAATAGGCAGTAGCCGGTGGATCGATTAGAGATATTAACGACTAAGAAGAGTTCGCCTCCCACTCAGATTTATAAATTAACAAGTTTCTTTTCGCTTTTCTCATCCCCTCCAGTCATCCCCGCTCTAAGAAACATCTGTACTCACTCGCATTAAAAAGGACCTAATCTGAGCCGGGTTTTGAGAGTTCCCCCAACCAGCCCCAAGGAAGTGTGAAGCTTCCTCTGTCAGCCACCGGAGAAAGGGTCAGGTCCAGACAGCCGCTCTCAGAGAAGAGGAGTAACACGGAGTGAATTCTCTTCACTTGCTTTCCCCCATTTAATCAGTTATGTAACAGGGGTTTAAGCGACTAAAAAACAACGATTTCTAAAGTCATGCTAAACCATTTCAAGAATATCTTCCGCGTGACACACACACAAAAAGGCTTTACTCTGGGAGGAGGGGTGTGAAAGAAACGTGTGTGTGTGAGTAAAGTTGTCAAATGTTCCATGTTTCAGGTATACAACTTAGCGATCTGACAAGTTTATATATTATGCTGTGTTCACCACAACATACCTGCCATCTGTCCCATTACATTGCTAACAGAGCATCACTGACTACGTTCCTTACGTTCTGCTCTTTATCCGTGTTATTCATTCCATAACTGGGAACCTGCATCTCCCTCTTTCCCTTCACCCATTTTGCCCAATTTCCCATTCCCCTCCTCTCTGGCAACAAGTTTGTTCTCTGTGTTTATAGTCCTGATCCTGCTTATTGTGGGGTTTTGTTTTTGTTTTTTTAGATTCCATTTATGAGTGGAATCCTATAGTATTCATCTTTCTCAGTCTGACTTATCTCACTTAGCATAATACTCTGTAGGTCCCTCCATGTCATCTCAAATGGCACAACCCCACCCTTGTGTCTGGCCATGCCACAGTCCGTTGTGTACATATACCGCATTCTCTTTACGCACTCACCTACCGTCGGACCACTAGGCTGCTCCCATGCCGTGGCTATTGTTTTAACCCTTGGGTGGCTTTCATCAAATTTAACCAAGCTACCCCTGCAAGTCCTCCAAAATAAAGTCTCTTTTGAGCCTAAACCTGTCTTTAAGATTATAGATGTGTTGTTTGTGTAAGTAAGAGTTCAGCTCTAACACACAGGAATAGTGTCTTGACAGCTTAGCGTACCGACCACGACGGTCTTTTAAGGAAACCGTTTCTCAGGGCCTCTGTGTGCCAGGCCTAGGAGGAGTAAGGAGCGTAAGAGAGATACTATCCCCAGGACGTCGCTCTCTCCAGCACATTACTGAGTTCTCACCCAGAGCCAGAAGATGGGCTACAGGAATGAATTCCCGGTGTGGGTCTTTGAAACTGGACGGACTCCATTCTCCACCAGCATCGGCTCCCAGGAGACTGGGGCCTTCAGGCGACAGCAGGAGGGACAGGCAGGAACAGAGACGTCACTACTACTTTCTTGCTTTTGGCCTTGTTTCCCTCTTTTCTATCTTGGAGTTTGGATGTCTGTCTGTCTCTCATTCCTGGATTTCTTTCTCTCCGTATCCCTCCCCTCTGGATAGCTTTCTTTCCTGAAGAAATAAGAGGGTTTTCAAGGAAACAGAGAAGGTAAAGGAAAATAAGAGTATAAAAGAGGATCATAGAACAAAACTGAAGTGCGTCCTTCCTAATGTGCTACTGACGAAATAAAGCTTTAAATTCCTTCCCTTCGCTCAGAAACTAGACAACGGAGCCGGTCACCCCTAGAGACGAGCTGCACACACCCACCGACTGGGGGCTCAGGGCCTCAGGGCCGAAGGGTAGCACCGCTCCAGGGAAGCCGCTGCGAGCCTCTGAGCTCTTCCGACCTGAGCTTCCTCCTCGCTGCAACTCAGGTGAGACTCGGTCAGCGACTCACACTTTGTTTTTCCCGAACCCAGAGTAGGAACCACATTTTCCACTAGAGCCGATACACACACATATTCCCCCAAGTGACAAAAAAGTTCTATGCAACGGTCTTACCCTCGGACGGGCCACCTGCTGACACTGCACTGGTTCAGGGCTCCGCCGGCGGCCACGGCTGCCAGCGAGTCACAAGCTCGGCTGCAGAAATGGGGTCTCTCAAAACCCCCTCCCGGCTCAGGCTTGAGGAACTGGCAGCCCAGGGGGCCTGTGCGGTCTGTCAGCCGCGCCCCGGCCACCCGCCACCCACCGGCTCGGTCAGGCTGGCCTTGCTGCTCCCTGGACAGAGGAGCAGGCTCCGGCCACAGGCTCCTGGCACCTGCTGTCCCCTCTGCTGCACAGCTTCCTGCTGGCGCGGCCCGGCTCGCTCTGTGCCACCCGACGCCACCGGGGCCTCGGTCGGGATGGCGGCGTCCCCTCCATCCAGCCACTCATCAGGCCCCTCCGGCTTCCTTCGCTGTGTCCCCGAAGCGGCATTCTGTCTCAGCGCTTACCGGTACCTGACGCCGCAGCACATGTTCCCTCCCCGGAGTCGCGGCTCCTGGGGGCAGGGCCCGGCCGCTCCTTGCCAGCCTGGGTGCGGCCGGACGCACGGACGAGCGCGGAAGGACGGAGGCAGCCGAGCGCGCCCGGGGACGCCAGGCCTCGCCAGGCGGGGAGTCGTGGGGAGGAACGTCCGCCTGCGCTTCGTCAGGCGCTACGGCCTCCGGGGACGCTCGAGGGCGCAGGGACAGGGACCGGGACCCAGGCGCTCCCCGGGAGCACCGCGCGCGAACAGCGGCGGGAGTGCACGGACCTGTGCAGGAGCAGATGTGGACCTTTTACAAGCCTGTATCTGGAACAGGCAAGAATCTGCCTGAAAATGGTGCCAGTAAGACGCCTCCAGTACTTCGGGAGAGGCACCATGTGTGTGTCCCCGCCGCCAGGACTCGCCCCAAACAGACTTCTGGTCCGGAAGCAACGTGTTTAAAGGGAAGAGAAAGAGCACGTGTTAGACACCTCATTTCCAGGACCCAGGCTGAACCTGGAACAGCAAACCGCGGGGACACGGTTCCCCCCCCCCGGTTTCCAAATGCCTTCTGCTAAATTTAAGGAGTCACTGTCGATAGGAGGTTGCGAAGTTTAATTTCAAATGTATATATATTCACAAGTTAAGGTAAACCTGAAACCCAGTGAATACACAATAACACAGGGCCTGCGGCACCTGACACCCGCCTCCGCAGCGACAGCTGGCCCTGGGGAGCTTCCACTGCCCACAGCCGTGGGCGAAGCACTTTCTCACTCAAGTACAAGGTATCTAGGAACAGATACTGTTACGACTAACTGTGCACATTGCCAGTGTCATTACCACACAGCTCAACCTACATGTGTCCTGGGAAACAAGATAAAATCTTAAGGACAGCTTTAGATGATAAATGAAAGTGCTGGGGGGGTTGGTCAGTGACCATATTTTTGGAGCCATCCTCCCTTTGGATAGAAATCTTAAAGCTGTTTAACTACAGAAAATATTCAGGTACCTACAGCATACATTCACCTTTCAGAGATTCGGGCACATACAATAAGTTAAAGAGGAAGATGACTTAACCTAATGATAGACTTGCACTTGCCACTAGATGGAGAGGTTTTCACTTTTTCCAAAGCCATATTTTCTAGGCTTATGTAGCAAAAAACAGATTAGGCCTGAATGCACTTGTTGTACTTTTCACAATCGGATTATGGAATAATAAAATCTCAACTACCACAAATAAAAGCCAATGTTCCCACCTAATCTATTTAAACTGAGTAGAAATTCATGGATCTCAGATCTAATACTCACTAAATACAGATCAGACACATCTAGCTATTCCCTTCCCGAAAGTGTAGACTTACTGAACCCCGTCTCAAGTACTGTTCCTGCCATCTCCCATCTTTCCATCCCTTCTCTGACCCTTTATTGTTTCCAGCAGGAAAATGACTCTAACACAGTGACAAGAAATTTAATATATAAAAGGAAGTTTTTAAATAGCCACAAAGTTGGACAAGAACACCACTAACCTCAAATATTTCTTTTTTTTTTTAAAGATCTTATTTACTCATTTGACAGACAGAGATCACAAGTAGGCAGAGAGGCAGGCAAAGAGAGAGAGGAGGAAGCAGGCTTCCCGCTGAGCGGAGAGCCCGATGCGCGGCTCGATCCCAGGACCCTGGGATCATGACCCGAGCTGAAGGCAGAAGCTTTAACCCACTGAGCCATCCAGGCGCCCCACCTCAAATATTTCTAAAATTTCTTTTAGATTTTAGATTTCCATTTTTCCCAGTTTGTTCCATTAGACAGCATTCTGGTTACTATGAAAGTACTACATCTCATACATAGAGTACATTTCAGTTTATAAATTACTTTCATATGCATTTGAGCCTCACAAAAATGCTTCCAGCTACTCTGAACAGAAATTATCATTCTGATTTTATGAAAGGGAAGACAACTGCCCAGAAGGATTACAAGTCACACAGTAAATATATGCAGAAGCCAAAACTGCAATAGGATTGAAAATTTCGCGTTTCTAGCTCTACACCCATTCCTTTGTACCACAACAGGCTGCTTCTTCAATACAAGTAACCAGAGAGGACTGGATAATCCAGCTGTGAATAGTAGTTTAGAAAAGGTTACCTCCATCTTCCTCAGTATATGCTGGTAATAAATTTAGAATTCCAACAATTTATGAAAAATGGCAAACAATAATTATAGGAAAATACTTTAGGTAAGTCTTAACAGTGTTTCCCATCTATAGAACATATTGTAATTTATAATCAATATATTACTGGGTAAGAAAGGTGAAATTTTTATTAAGTTCAAATCCATTGTTCAATCCATGTAAGAAATTTATAGCAAGACCAGATTAGAGCTTAGAAGGAGCAGGCACCACGGCACACTGCTAGCAGAGGACAAATGGTAAACTTTCTGGAGGTAATTGGCGAGGCATATCTGAAAACCTCAGAAATGCACATGGCCTCTCTCTCACCCAGTTACCCCATCTCTAATTTATTCTTTCTCTTTAAGATTTTATTTATTCATTTGAGACAGAGAAATACAGAAAAAGAGAGAGAGCATGTGCAGGGGGAGTGGAAGAGGGATAGGCAGGCTCCCCACTGAGCCAGGAGCCTGACATGGGGCTCGATCTCAGGACCCAGAGATCATGACCTGAGTGGAAGGCAGATGCTTAACCAGCTGAACCACCCAGGTGCCCCATTTCCAATTTATTCTAAGGAAATAATTATGGACGTATGTAAAGCTACGCCTGTAAAAATATATTAATTATGGTGTTAAAAAATCAAGTAAATAAACAGATTGGTTATACTAAAGTAAAAGAAAGAACAAAATGTTGGTCCTAAAATTGATCTGGAAAATTGTCTAAGATATATTAAGTGAAAAAGACAGATTTGTAAACAATATATACAGTAGGATCACATTTTCAAAGATATATACATATACATTGTATATACACCTATGTGTATATGTATGTGTGACTGGAATATTATACTAAAATATTAACAAACTGTATACAGTCAGGGACATTACAGATGAATTATATTTTTCTACATATTTGCAAACCTCCAAAAATGATTGTTTCTGCAGTATAACAAGTTAAATCTTAGATATATATATATATACAAGTTAAATATATATATGCTATATGTATTTTATATATATTATGTACCATGTACATGCCACAACAAATATATCAATGATATATTTTTGACAAGATATAAAATGTATATAGCATATGCATTATGTAACTTGTATCAGAACCACAGAAAGTAGAAGATGAAATTTAAATTTACATATATCAGAATTCTGGAGCATTCTGCATGCATATGGAAATAAATTTTAAAGAATAAAGCACTACAGGGGCGCCTGGGTGGCTCAGTGGGTTAAAGCCTCTGCCTTCGGCTCAGGTCGTGGTCCCAGGGTACTGGGATGGAGCCCTGCGTCAGGCTCTCTGCTCAGCGGGGAGCCTGCTTCCTCCTCTCTCTCTGCCTGCCTCTCTGCCTACTTGTGATCTCTCTCTCTCTCTGTCAAATAAACAAATAAAATCTTAAAAAAAAAAAGAATAAATCACTACAAAGAAGGCAAAGTACATAAGATGAGTCAGGAGAGTAACAATAGCAACTTAATTAATTAAAGTGCCTAGTACCAGAAAATAAACTTGAACTGAGCAGTACATTTTAACAGCTACAATTTCTCACATCTAATAAAGAAAAAGACTTAAAATATCAACAGCTTTTAGAAGTGAAGTAGTTTAAACAGATTTTTCAAGAAAGTGGATATAAGGTTAATAGAACTATTGGAGAGATATCTGGAGAATGAGCTACTCTGATCTTATGCTCCATCAAGAAAGACATTAGATGACATCACAGCACAAAACCTAATATCGGGGCACCTGGGGGGCTCAGTGGGTTAAGCTTCTGCCTTCGGCTCGGGTCGTGATCTTGGGGTCCTGGGATGGAGTCCCACATCGGGCTCTCTGCTCAGCAGGGAACCTGCTTCCCCCTCTCTCTCTGCCTGCCTCTCTGCCTGCTTGTGATCTCTCTCTGTCAAATAAATAAATAAAATCTTTTTTTAAAAATCCTTTAAAAAAAAGAAAACGTAGTATCCATGGAGATACAATGACACCATCCACTTCGCCTGCCACACCTTAGAGAAGATACTATGGAAACAAATGGTCCAGAAAAGGGCATTTCAATTATTTTTTTAAGATTACTTAGAGAGAGAGAGAGAGAGAAGGTACAAGAGCAGGGCAGGAGCAGAGGGACAGAAAGAGAATCTCAAGCAGGCTCCCTGCTGAGCACAGAGCCCAACACGGGGCTGAGATCATGACCTGAGCGAAAACCAAGACTCTGACACTTAACAGTCAGAGCCACCCCAGTGACAAGCAATTAAATTATTAGAAGGCGGTTATAAAAGGAGAAATCAGGAGTGTTTGATCTTCAAACATAAGATCTGCACAGATAAATATTTTCCAAAGTTTACATGAAAATATTTTCCAAAGTTTATAAGATCATAAATGTTACAGATAGGATGAAAACTGTCACTGAAAGACTGAACTAATACGGTTAAGGTTTAAATAAGGCAGATCCAAGGAAAATAAAATATTTTGATAGAATAGGAAAAATGTATTAGATGCATTGTCCCGGTACATTTAGAATGAAATCTAAAATCCTTCCCAAGTTGCACAAGCCTCAGTATTCCCTCGTTCCTACCAGCCTTACGATCTCAATCTCATCTTCCTGCCCTCCTTACCTTCCCAGGAACCCATCCCTACTGGCCCCTGCCGTGCCTCCGATGAGCCTCTGCATTTGGCTATTGTCGGCTCAGAATAAACTGCCCCTGATCTCTGCCTGGCCTGCTCCCGTTTTCTGAGATTTCAATTCAAAAGCCACATCCTCAAGAGGACCCTCTCTAATGGTCCCACATAAAGCTCCTCTAGCTCCCTCCTCCTGGAACCAGCCACTATCACATTACTAAGTTTAATTTTCCACACATCATTTGGCACCAAAAGAGGTTACCCATTCATTTATTTGTTTCATGGCTTCATTTATTTATGTCTTGAATATACTGTATGTCTCCTCCACTAAGGAAAAAGGGATTTGAAAGGTTAAACCAGGATGCCTGGGTGGCTCAGTGGGTTAAGCCTCCGCCTTCGGCTCAGGTCATGATCCCAGGGTCCTGGGATCGAGCCCCACATCGGGCTCTCCGCTCGGCGGGAAGCCTGCTTCCTCCTCTCTCTCTCTGCCTGCCTCTCTGCCTACTTGTGATCTCTGTCTGTCAAATGAATAAATTTTAAAAAAAAATCTTTAAGAAAGGTTAAACCATCAAGGAGGCTTTCCCTGATCACCCTGGCTAGGTCAGACCACTCTTTTTTATTATACATTTAGAGCTCACCTTGTAATTTTTCTTTTAGAACCCAACTTACCCTTGTAATTTATCTTCCACTGTTTTTCTCGACAAGTTCCATGGGCTGCACAAGGTAAGTAGGGACCAGAGAAGGTCTCAGATGCCAATTAAGAAATCTGGGCTCGGGACGCCTGGGCGGCTCAGTTGGTTAAGCAGCTGCCTTCGGCTCAGGTCATGATCCCAGCGTCCTGGGATCGAGTCCCACATCGGGCTCCTTGCTTGGCAGGGAGTCTGCTTCTCCCTCTGCCTCTCTGTCTGCCTGTGCTCGTGCTCTCTCTCTCTTCTCTCTCTCTGACAAATAAATAAATAAAATCTTTAAAAAAAAAAAAGAAATCTGGGCTCTATTCTATGGGCACGGAGGGAGGGCAATCTTGTTAATCAATGCATACCCAGTGCCTGGCATACAAAAAGCACTCAATAAATATTCATTCAAACTGATGAATAACTGGTGACTAAGAAAGAATGGATGAAGGATGAAATTGGACTTCTCACACCACTCACAACACCTAACTTGAAATGAACTAAAGACTTAAACGTAAGATTTGCAGCCATAAAACTTCTAGAAGGAAACATACGGGGAAAGCTCCTTGACACTGATCTGGGAAGCAGTTCTTTGGCTAGGACACCAAAAGCACACACAAAAAAGCAAAAATCAGTAAGTGAGGCTACAACAAACTAAAAAGCTTCTGCACAGTTAAAGAAACATTAAACAAGGGACACCTGGGTGGCTCAGTTGGTTAAGCGGCTGCCTTTGGCTCAGGTCATGATCCCAGCGTCCTGGGATCGAGTCCCGCATGGGGCTCCTTGCTCGGCGGGGAGCCTGCTTCTCCCTCTGCCTCTGCCTGCCACTCTGTCTGCCTGAGCTCGCTCTCTCTGACAAATAAATAAATATCTTTAAATGGCCCATCTTAAAAAAAAAAGAAACATTAAACAAAACGAAGCAATCTTCAGAATGGGAGAAAATATTTACAAACTCTGTATCTAACGAGGGATTAACATCTACATTACATATACACACAACTGAGTAACAGTTACACGAATAGGATTAAGAAGTTGGGCAGAGGGGCACCTGGGTGGCTCAGTGGTTTAAGGCCTCTGCCTTTGGCTCGGGTCATGATCCCGAGGTCCTGGGATGGAGCCCCACATTGGGCTCTCTGCTCAGCGGGGAGCCTGCTTCCCCCCCCCCCCGTCTCTGTCTCTGCCTGCCTCTCTGCCTACTTGTGATCTCTCTCCCTGTCAAATGAATAAATAAAATATTAAAAAAAAAAAAAAAAGAAGAAGTTGGGCAGAAGAACCGAACAGACTATTCCCAAAGAAAACCTACAGATGGCGACAAGCACATGAAAAGGAGCTCGGCATCACAGAAGGGGACCCTCAATCCAAAGCAGCACAGCTGTCACCTGACACCGTTAGAACCGCTGGGCTAAAAAGACAAGGGGCAGCCAGTGTTGGGGAGGCTGTGGAGAAAAGGAGCCCAGGAGCCCACGCAGTGCTGGTGGGAATGTAAAACGCAGCCACTGTGGAAAACCGCATGCAGGTTCCTAGCACTATTTCACAAATAGTCCTACCACATGATCCAATAATCCCACATCTGTGTATTTATCAGAAAAATATGAAAACACCAACTCCAAAAGATAGATCACCCTCCATGCAGCATTATTCACAATAGCCAAAATATCAAAATGACCTAGTGTCCGCCGATGGATGAATGCGTAAGGAAAATGTGCTGTACATACACTGGAATATTCTCCAGCCACGAAAAAGAAGGGAATTCTGCCACTTGTGACCACAGGGATGGACTCCGAGGCCATTACGCTAATTGAAGTGAGTCAGAGACAAACACTGTATGATTTCATTTGTTCGGAGAATCTAAAAAAGCAAACTCAGAACAGAGAGTAGCATGGAGGTTACCAGGGACTGGGGTGATGTCAGTCAAAGGGTAAAAACGCCCAGTTAGAAGTGCCGAAGTTCTGGGGACTCTAATGCACAGCACCATCATTACACTTAACAATGTCACGTTATGTACTCAGGAGTTATTAAGAGTAGATCTTAGACGTCCTCATCACAAAAAACGTGATGGCGATTATGTGATGCGACACAGGTGTAGGCTTAATGCTAAGGAAGTAATCAGTTTGCAACATACGTTATTAAATCAATACCTTATACACCTTAAACTTACACAGTACTGCTTGTCAATTACACCCCAATAAAGCTGGGAAAAAAAGAAAAGATGAGGAATTAAAAGGCAGAAAAAGGACAGAAAAAGATAAAAGAGCTACCTGTGAGGAAAATTAGGGCATTCTATTGCTATTTAGTTCTGCAAATGCTACCAGTTCCTACTAAAGAAGAAAGTAACCAGCTCCAAACTGCACTTTTAATAAAATCGCTTAGTGGGAAAAACTGTGTGGTGTCAGGATTCTATATTAGGCGCTGTACTTTGATTCAGTTCCCACAAATGAAATCCTGCCTGGGGCTTGGAGTTGCCGTTCCAAGTTAGCACTCCCGGTAACAAAAGGGATCCTGGAGAGCTACGCAGTGCGCCAAAGATCAAAACAGTAAGCCTATTCAGAAGAAACTTTATAAAGCTGGAAACTGAAAAGCACTTCATGTAATAAAATCCTGTTTTAGCCATCACGAAACACTCTTTGAAGTCTCTTTTAAACCAAAAACTTTAAGATCTTTGTTTAGTCTATTTCTTGCCGAACATAGCAGATAATCTTTGAAGGCCTTACGTTATACTAACAGATCATCTTTGTTAACAGCAGTCGAACCAATGTTCTATTTTAGAAAATATTGAACATTCCTATCTCTTTAGTAGCCAAAAGAGCGTTGGAATTACCTCCTCTCTTTATGCATAAAAGTGAATCAATTGGTGACTCTAGCACATTCTTAAACAACATGTATGTGAGATACACTAAACTACATTTGCCTGTCTCTGCTTTGCAAGACAGAGGCAGGTCTAGAATTTGTAGTCAGGGCCTAACTGTGGCGCTGCAAGCTACAGCTATTAACAACCCAGATGCAGACAGAGGCTGACCAGAGACCCTAATGGCAGTGGTCAGGGAGGCACACCACAGAGCAAACAAATTCCACCGTCGGCTCATGGAAAGAAACCATGAGCCTTTCATACAATACACATGCCAGAGGTGAGACTGAACACAGAGAAAGGACACCAATTTCTCCCTGGTTTTCTTTCTTTTTGTTTTATTTATTCTTTTTTATTAACATATAGTGTATTATTAGCCCCAGGGGTGCAGGCCTGTGAGTCGTCAGGCTTACACACTTCACAACACTCACCAGAGCACATGCCCTCCCCAGTGCCCATCACCAGCTGCCCTATGTCTCCTCCCCACCCCCCAGCAACCCTCAGTTTGCTTTGTGAGATTAAGAGTCTCTTATGGTTTGTCTCCTTCCCCATACTATCTTGTTTCATTTTTCCCTCCCTTCTCCCCAGGAACCAAAATGCCTCTCCTTTCTCCTAAAGGACAGCAACTGACACAGGAGAGAGATCTGGGTGCAGAAAGAAACTTGAAACTTCTGCTCTAGTCAGTTTCAGGCTCTCATTAAATTCAGAGCTTCTTCTGCCACACAGGAAGACTGTCACTAGGTCAAACGAGGAATAAGAAATCTGTGCACCTTGAGATCAACGATTTTGCCTCTTCAAGTATATACTGTTCAAAGTACACTCTATCTGGAGCTTTGTGGACCATGACTGACAGGAAGGAATGCATTTTGGATCATAATCCAATACACACGAGGCACACACTGAGAAGTGTCATGGAAGTTATCCTTAGCACATACAATGAATATAGTGTCTGCTTTATGTCATCTTTTTTAATGCTGGCTACACACAACTTGATTTCATGACTGAGTAATGGGTTAGAACCTAGTCTGAGCAACCAAGCTATCGTACACACGTCGGCTGGGGCCTGCCTCCCTCCCTAACTACATGTCATGTTATGCTCTGCCGTACTCCCCCCCACACTGCTGCCGCCCCCACCCTGCCCCACCACTGAATTTCTATTATTTTTTTTTTTTTACATTAGACCACAAGATCACTTTCTGAAATATGCCAACCACTTTGCTGCCTCTGGGCCTTTGATCCTGTTGTGAGTGTTGCCTGATACACTTCCCCCAGGTCACTGCACTTCTTCATTCAGGTCTCAAGACAGAAGTCGGTTCTTCAAAAGGGCTTCACTGACCACCCAATTTGAAAGAGCCACCACACACAACTTCAGCCAGGGCAGAGGGTAGGGAGAGGAGTTCACTGCTCTTAGGGTGGGTGGGAATTCCGAATGACAAGAATGTAAGACAAGCATGAAGAAAACCAGTATTCCACAAATGTCAATTTCTATCTCCCTGTGCCACTGTTCAGGCCACTGAATTGTCACTATGGAAATTCTATTCCATTTGCTTAATGATGGCCTGACTCTGAAAAGTGAAGACTCCATCCTCCTATATCCCCCAAGTACTTTGGGACCTCTCAGGGCACTTACCACATTCTTATTTTTTTTCCTTTTCTCATTCAGCAAGTAGCTGAGGGCCTACTATGGTGTAAGCAATAGCAGTGACCAAAATAAAGATCAGTCCCTCTACCAGCTCAGTTCAGTAAGTGACAAACTCATAAACAAATAATTTCAACTGAATGTGGCAAGTAAATGAGATGTGTACTATGTAAAATTGTGACCAAAAAAAAAAAAGAAAAGAAAAGTCAGCTGTCTTTGAGTAGAGACATAAGGCATCACAGAAGAGACACCGAACCTGGGTATGGAAGGATCAGAAGGAATCTGGCTGGCAAACAAGGAGATAAGTGTATCTCGTGTGGAAGGAACAACATGTGCAAAGTAGAGGGGACATCTGTACCACCAGTTCAAAGTGGCTTAAAATGCTCGGCAAAAGACAAGCAGCTAAAAGGAATGCCTTGGCAATGGAAGGACATGGAAAAAGTTAGACTGACCAGTGCAGGATGATGGAGGGCCGTGTATGCCATTCCAGGTACTTTGAATTTTACACTGTAGAGTATGGAGAGTCTAGAATTTAAAAGAGGTGACTGACTTCAAAGATTTGGGTCTTTAAAAATTCCTTCTGGGGCGCCTAGGTGGCTCAGTCAGTTAAGCATCTGCCTTTGGCTTGGGTCATGATTCCAGGGTCCTGGGATCGAGCCCCACATCAAGTTCTCTGTGAAGAGGGGAAGAAGTCTGCTTGTCTCTCTCCCTTTGCCCCTTCCCCACACTTGTGCTCACTCTCTCTCAAATAAGTAAAATCTTTTTTAAAAATTCCTTCTTGTGGCAGAGAAAATAATGGATTGAAGAACTGCCATACCATACTGTTAAAAGTCTAGGTAAGAAATACTGCAACTCAGCAAAGGAAACAGTCAACAAAACCAAAAGACAACTGACAGAATGGGAGAAGATATTTGGAAACGACTTATCAGATAAAGGGCTAGTATCCAAAATCTATAAAGAACTTATCAAACTCAACACCCAAAGAACAAATAATCCAGCCAAGAAATGGGCAGATGACATGAACAGACATTTCTGCAAAGAAGACATCCAAACGGGCAACAGACACATGAAAAAGTGCTCCACATCACTGGGCATCAGGGAAATACAAAATAAAACCACAGTAAGATACCACCTCACACCAGTCAGAATGGCTAAAATTAACAAGTCAGGGAATGACAGATGCTGGTGAGGATGCGGAGAAAGGGGAACCCTCCTCCACTGTTGGTGGGAATGCAGGCTGGTACAGCCACTCTGGAAAACAGCACGGAGGTTCCTCAAAAAGTTGAAAATAGAGCTGCACTACCACCCAGCAATCGCACTACTGGGTATTTACCTTAAAGACACAAATGTAGTGATCCGAAGGGGCACGGGCACCCGAATGTTTATAGCAGCAATGTCTGCAATAGCCAAACTATGGAAAGAATCTAGATGTCCATCAACAGATGAATGGATGAAGAAGATGTGGTATAGATACACAATGGAACACTATGCAGCTATCAAAAGAAACGAAATCTTGCCATGTGCAACAACGTGGTTGGAACTAAAGGGTGTTATGCTGAGCGAAATAAGTCAATCAGAGAAAGATAATTATCATATAATCTCCCTGGTATGAGGAATTTGAGAGGTAAAGTGGGGGGGGTGGAGGGTAGGGAAGGAAAAAATGAAACAAGATGGGATAGGGAAACAAACCATAAGAGATTCTTAATCTCACAAAACAAACTGAAAAAAACAAAAAACTGAAGGCTGCTGGGGGGTGGGTGGGTTATGGACATTGGGGAGGGTACGTGGTATAATGAGTGCTGTGAAGTGTGTAAGCCTGATGATTCACAGACCTGTGCCCCTGGGGCTAATAATACATTATATGTTAATAAAAAAAATTTTTTTTAAGAAATACTGCAACTGCCTGGGCAAGAAACAAAATTTAAACTAAAACAGGACTTAATGACCCTTTGAATATGGGAGGTACAGAGGGTAAAAGTATATACCGGTGTGTAGCTTGGGGGCCAGCGGCTGAAGAAAATGACCCGCATCTGCTTAGTCGGGGGGAGAAAGGAGGGGAAGGAAGGGGCAGGGGCTGGCAAGTGTGAAAAGAGCTCTACAGGAAACGCAGAGGGCGAGCGGAGTTAAGGAGAGGATTGCTGTGGAGCAAGGGAGAAAGAAGGGGTGGTGAGAGGGGCTCCTTGCGCAGTTCTCACTACACCCCTCTGGCCGCAGTCATCTTTCTATCCCCCAGTCCGCTACTGCTCGGTGGTCAACAGATTTGCCAGGGAGTTAACTAGAACCCGGCGTTCTCAAACAAGTAAGTGAATTAAAATCACCTACAGGCTTTTTTAAAATGCAAATGCCAAGCCCCATTCCTACTGATTCAGAATTTCTGGGGGCGTAGCTGAAGCAAGTGAATGTTCCAGAAGCTCTCCCAAGAGCTCGGCGGGCCGTTCCTGTTAAAAAGCACCTGCCTATAAGGTGACCGGCTCCAGAAGAGAACTGACACCAATACAGCTCCTACCACAGGGCCCTGGGCCGGGGTGTGGCGCAGGGCACCCGCCGCTGGAGGGCACCCGCCGCTGGGGGCACCCGCCGCCCCAGGGCACCCACAGCAGGAGGGCACCCGCCGCCCCAGGGCACCCACAGCAGGGGGGCACCCGCCGCCCCAGGGCACCCACAGCAGGAGGGCACCCGCCGCCAACCTACGGAGATTCGGGTCGGTGCCGGGACGGCGCATGCACCGCACAGTGTCTCGGGTTCGGCGCGCTAAGGGGCGCTGAGAGCTTGAAAAATGGTGAAACACAAACACTTAAAATGTTCGAAACCACGTCTGGCCTCGGGGGCCAGGGCCGGGGCTCGCCCCCACACTTCCCGCCACTGGCTCCGGGACCGAAGTGGAGTTCAGGGCGCTGCGAGGCACCGGGACGGAAGGAAACCGCGGGACCAGCTCCTGCCAGGGAGGAGCTAAAGGGGACGTGGAAGCAACCGGGGTGCCTCTGAGCGTCCCTCCGCCCCGGGACCTGGGACTCGGCGCAAGCAGGACGCCGACGCCGTCCTCCCGGCCCGCCCGGAGCTCACCATCGTCTCGGCACTCAGCGCAGGCAGGCAGGGGCCTCGGCCGCGGGCGGACACCGCCTTCCCGAGGACGCCCAGTTACTCCGGCAACAGAGCCCCGCCCACTACCGGACGTGCGGCGCCGCCACCGCTCCGCCCCTTCGTTCCTACTGGCTGGGATGACTTGAAGCTCCGCCCGCCGGGCCGGCCCCGCCCCTCCATGGCGTCGCCTGGGGCCGCAGAACACTGCCCACGTCTTTCCGGCGTCATCACTTAGGGCTGGTTGACAGGGACTGGTTGACAGGTGACCCGGAAGTTAAGCGCCCAGGCCGCCGGCGCTCCAAATAGTCTCTACTTTATTTTCCGTCGGCGTCTGCCCATCTTCCACTCAGCGGCGCCTCCCACCGTGCGTGCGGGGTTGCCCGAGGTTTAAGACCCCACAGAGCGTATTTACCCTTCTCTTTCGGAAATCTATTCCGGAAACGAACCCCTGGGAACAGGATGTGGTTGGCCGAGAGCGCCGGAAGTCCGGAGGGCCGGGGCGGGGCGGCTTGGGCTGAGGGGAGTGGGCGAGGCTCACCCCGGCGCGGAGCCCGCGACCCTCAGCTCGGAAGAGTAAGGAGCGGGGTGGGGGGCCCGCGAGGCCGCCGGTGTGACGGCGGAGGGTGTGGGGAAGGGGCGCGGCCCGGCTCGCAGTTTGGTGCTCGGACGCTGTGGATTTAGGGCAGGGGTGTCTGTGGAGACCCGGCCGGAGCTTCGGCTTCGGCAGAGCTGACAGGCCGGGAGGCGCGGTCGGGCGCTCCCCTGCCTCCCTCCGCCTCTGCTCCGCTCCGCTCCGCACTCTCCCCTCCGCTCCCCTTCCCGGGCCTTGGGCCTGAGGGCGGACCCCGCTGTGCGGGTGGGGGGCGGGGCGCCCGGGGCGCCGTGCCAGGCTCCCTGCTCTTGCCCAGGCGCCCCCGGAGGCCTGTCCCCGGACGAGGAGGGGGTAGCCCGCGAAGACCCTGTGCCGAGTCACATCGGTTACTCTTACGGCGAAACCAGTTGTGGCCGAACGCGCAGATCGGCGCACTGGGGTCACTGCACCGGCGCGCCCTCCCTTCTCACGGCCCCCGGGGACTCCTCGTCTGCGCTGGGAGCCCGCGCACACGTTGCTGAAATCGGCTGTGCCCTTTTAACTTGTAGTCCCAAGAAAGCGCAAATTATCCTGAGTATTTGTGTCGTGTGTTTAAACGCAAACGGGAGCTCCTCTCTGATTCGGTGACCAAGTTAGTGGCGGACACCAGCGTCACTCCTGTCCCCGGAGAAAGTAATCACTTTAGTTCCTGTTGCTTATCCGTGGTACGAAGCCCCGCAGCGACGTCCCTGCAGTTTCTCCGCCGAAATTCGGGACACGTGCCTGGTAGCGTTCCCCGGTGAGGCAGCGGAACGAACGGGTAGTGCTTCGAGGCCTTCGTCAGTGTCCCCTGTGACACGGCGTTGTGAAAGGCGTGTGTCCTGGGTGCGGAAACAGGCCGAATACTGTAACCTCTAACTTACAGGGACGTAGTGGATGTCTTTATATGGTATTAATTCTTTCATTTTATTCGTCTTTAGGCTTTTTGTAGAAGTTCTGAGGTGCATTTTCATTGGTTAAAAAATGACTACTCTTGAAAGTTTACAAACCAAAGGTAAGTGTTCTTCTTTTTGATGATAATTGTACTTAAAACATGCAGTTTACGACCACAGGATGAAGGCGGGTTTGAGCCAAGTAACTCTCCTAGAGCTCTTGGGAACCATCTGTGTTTCAGGTTTCCTCTGCTGTTTTGAAATGCGGTGTTTACCTCGCGGTCCTCCTAGACGACCTGAATAGTAACCCCCTGGGGTAGCACTCTTACTCCTGTTAAACACTGTTAAACATTTAGTGTAAAAGCAAAGGTTTGCGGATATATTTTCTATCCCCTAGAAGATTAAGATTTCAGTAAACAATATTTTTAAAGATTTAAGTAGATGGACAGGCGAGAAGGTGCAAAAGACTTCTTTTTGGTCTTGGGTGGTTTTGCTTGGCCGCAGTTGCCACCACAAACTGAGTAGCTTAAACAAGTGAAACTTACTGCCTCACAGTTCTGGAGACTAGAAGTCCGATATCGAGATGCTGGCAGGGCCATGTTCCCTCTGAAAGCACTAGGGAAGGATCTATTCCAGGCCTCTCTCCTAGTTTCCGGTGGTTTGCTGGTAGTTTTGGTATTCCTTTTTTTTTTTTTTTAAGATTTTATTTGTTTATTTGAGAGAGCATGTGAGCATGGGGGGTGGGGTGGTGAGCAGAGGAAAATGAGCAGAGAGAGGGAGAAGCAGACTCCCCGCTGAGCATGGAGCCCAGTGCCAGGTCTCTGGGATTATGACCTGAGCCGAACACAGATGTTAACCAGCTGCGCCACCCAGGCTCCCCAGTTTTTGGTATTCCTTGGCTTGTACATGCATCGCCCCGATCTCCGCCTTTATGTTTACATGGCCTTCTCCCTGTGTTTGTGTCTCTGTACAAATTCTTCCTTTCTTTTTTTTAAGATTTTATTTATTTATTTATTTGTCAGAGAGAGCGAGCACAGGCAGACAGTGGCAGGCAGAGGCAGAGGGAGAAGCAGGCTCCCTGGTGAGCAAGGAGCCGGATTCCGGACTCGATCCCAGGACGCTGGGATCATGACCTGAGCCGAAGACAGCTGCTTAACCAACTAAGCCACGCAGGCATCCCCAAATTCTTCCTTTTTTATAAGGCCATCAGTCCTACTGGATTAGGGCCCACCCTACTCCAGAATGAGTTCATGTTAACTAATTACTTCTGTAGTGACCCTATTTCCAATTAAAGCCACATTCTGAGGTATGGAGGTTGAGGACTTTAACATGAGTATTTGCATTGGGGGGGGCACAATTTAACTCTTAATACTTGCTAACTAGTCTTACTTTCTTGTTCTTTACATTTCATATGTTGATCATTCCCACCTTTTGAAATACTCTCCTTAATTTCCATGATACCACTCTTGTTTTCAGCCCTTCACTGTCCAGTGCAGTAGCCACATGTGGCTATTTGAGTTTAAATGAGTATTTTTAAAAATTAAAAATTCAGTTCCTCAGAGTCACCCCAACCATATTTCAAGGGCTCATTAGCCACATGTGGCTGGTAGCTATCGCATTAGGAAATGCAGATATAAAACATTCCCATCACTACAGAAAGTTCTACTGGACACCACTGCTCTAGCAACATTTTCTGTTTCTTTTTCATCCTCCTTCTGGTTCTTCTTTTAAATATTAATATGTTTCAACCCTCTTTCTCTTCTGCTCTCAGGGCTTCAGTAATTATCTATAATAACAACTTCCAAATCTGTCTGTAATCCAGATCTCTTCCCTTGTGATTCAGACCCTTAGAGCCTACTGGCCGTGTTCACACAGGCATTGGTAATGGTATTATTAGCATGTCCCACCGTGAGGCCTCCTGACTTGGGTGGAGTGAGTTCTGGAGGTTGGGGCTGTCAGTGAGAGATGGGAAACTACTTTCCAGAAGCCAGCTTTGCGGCAAATGTACTCCCAACAGCAGACTCTTTAAAGAGGATTTAAGGGACGCCTGGGTGGCTCAGTTGGTTAAGCAGCTGCCTTCGGCTCAGGTCATGATCCCAGCATCCTGGGATCGAGTCCCACATCGGGCTCCTTGCTCGGCAGGGAACCTGCTTCTCCCTCTGCCTCTGCCTGCCACTGTCTGCCTGTGCTCGCTCTCCCTCTCTCTAATAAATAAATAAAATCTTAAAAAATAAATAAATAAAGAGGATTTAAATTAGGACAGCTGGGTTGCTCAGTACATTAAGGGTCTGCCTTGAGCTAGGGTCACAATCCCAGGGTCCTGGGATGGAGCCTGAACCCTGCATCAGCTCCCTGCTCAGTGGAGAGTCTGTTTATCCCTCTGCCCTTCTCCCCTGTCTGAGTTCCCTCTCTTTCTCAAATAAATAAAATTGTGTTAAAAGGAGGAGTATATCTAAATCTGTTTAGGAAGCAAAGAAGAAAAGATCCTGCCAATAAATATTTAATTGAATTTATTTAGCCGTGTGAACAGCATCTCAGAGTCACTAGAAAGCTTTTACAGTATTCAAATAAGCAAACCAAAGAGCGTAAATGAAAGTAATAAACTGGGGGTTATTAAATGGTTACTAAGGTAGAAGTCATTAGCATGGTGCCTGGCAAAAAACAAAACCTAAATTCAATATTATCGTTAGTGATTAAGTTAGTTATTGCAAGGCTTCTGTGAAAGTAATTGTTTTTTGTTTGTTATTACCTGTTTGTAATGAGGATTAGAGTTATAAAGCACTTTCACATACATTATCTCATTTGATCTTAATTTTACAGTACGTAACTCAGCTGTTAGTCCTCTTTTTGTTTAACGTTAGCCGTTGTTAGTGAGGGAAGCTCCGTGGACTGCATGGCCTAACGGCGGCTGCACTTACCAGCGCTGGCGTCTGTCAGTTGCCTGCGCGGCCTATAATGCCTCGCAAGAAAAGCAACGTTGGTTTATAGCAACAGAACTTCTTGGTTCTTCTTTGAGCCAAACTGTCACCATGAGAGGGGCGTGCAGTTGCTGCCAGGACTTCATTTGAATGGGAAACATGCAACAAAGAGAAAAATTCAAAAATGAGGATTTGAATCCTAAACGTTCTTGAGAGCAAGAGTAAAATTACAGGTATTGAAGTCAGACCATTTAGTGAAAGGAAACCAAGTAGGAAGAGCTGACACATTTAAATATTTAGAATAACATAAAACAGCCTGACTTTAGCACTCTTTCTGTGGAATAACAGGTATTAGGTGAAGAAGGAATCCCTGGGCAGGTAAATATGGGAAGTTCTGGATTAAAGGAGGGGGTACGTCCTGGGACTCCCAGAGCCTGTGGCACACTAATGCCCGCTGCGGAGCGGCCGAGCGAGGGAGTGCCCAGCCTGTCCCCACTCGCTTGACCAGGGAACTCTTGACTCATGGAGCCTGTGACAGAAGGAATGTTTAGATTCTGTGTCAGTGAACGTGGGCCTAACTCTTAAATCCATTGTCTTTAACATGATTTCTAATGTAATAGTAACTAAACCTTACTAAGTAGTAACTAAATCTTACCAAATGGTGACCTTTAAAAGAATATTGTTTTCGCCACCAGGTGGCTTGGTCCGTTAAGCGTCTGCCTTAAGCTCAGGTCATGATCCGAGGGTCCTGAGATTGATCCCCTCATTGGCCTCCCTGCTCAGTGGGGAGCGTGCTTCTCCCTCTCCCTCTGCCCCACTCTCCGTCTCAACTAAATAAATAAAATCTTTACACACACACACACACACACACACGTGTGTATATACGTATAGACGGACAGATAGAAAATTACTGAGTGACAGTCCCCAAACTGCTTCACGGTTTGCTGGCTGCACCTGCGCGTGTCCTGAAAAGTTCGTCAGACAATAACCGAGTTAGGAATTAATGCTCCGGTGTGGAGGGAAAACGGGGTGCGCAGTTTTTAAATGAGTTAGTGGATGTTAAAATGAAATCTTCTCAGTAGCATACGAACATTGATGAACTTCAGAAAGCATGTACTCTTCTGTTCCAAGCACCATTCCGTTAAGCTGATAATATAGAGATTGGGAGGCAGACCCTGTCCTGTGGAGCTCCCAACAGTCCAGTCTGTGAGGAAAAACGTTATATTAAAACGCTCTGATACTTGCATTGTTCTGAAGGCACTGAGGGATGAGAGAGGAAGGGTAAGCGATCTGCCCAGAGTCACACAATGTGTGGCAAATAGGGCCTAAGGTATTTTTTTTTTAAGATTTTATTTATTTTATTTAACAGAGATTACAAGTAAGCAGAGGCAGGCACAGAGAGAGGAGGAAGCAGGCTCCCTGCTGAGCATAGAGCCCTATGTGGGGCTCGATCCCAGGACCCTGGGATCATGACCTGAGCCAAAGGCAGAGGCTTTAACCCACTGAGCCACCCAGGCACCTCAAAATCCTATTCTTTTTGCCTCAGCATTCTAGAGCAAGGGTTGGCTAGTCATGAGGCCCTCGGGCTCCTAAGAATACTTACAGATCAGTTTGGTGATGGGAAGCATTGAATCCCACTTAAGCAAAGGGTTATCCCAAACAAAAAAGAATTCTGTGCTTCTCATTATTAGACCTATATTACAAAAAAAACAAAAAAAAATGTATTCAATTTCTTATTGTACTTTGAGTTTCATCTTTGAAAATGATTTTTTTTTCTTCTTTGTGTAAGTACCTGTGTCTTACCCTCAATTTTGCCTCGGGGTCAGCAGAGCCTAAAATATTTATCTGACCCTTTATGGGGAAAGTTTGCCCACTCCTGTTACAGAGTATCATTTGTTCTTTCCCTGCATTTCAGTAATCTTTGGGGAAGGCAGTAAGAATGAGCCATAAACCGGACACACATTTCGTTCTGATAACTGATCACAAGTAGAAGTGCTGTTGATGAGTAGTTGCAGACTTGTTCTGTCGGTTCCCTTTGAAGAGTGGGGCATGGGGCCTGATGTTTTGCTCTGCTCACACCACTCCTGATTATGGAGCTGGTACCACGGATCATTGCCCGCCCCCCACCCGGGACTGACTGCTCCTTCGTGTGTCCCGGACTGTGCTTGGTCCGTATGTAATAAAGGTGCCTGCTTGTGTCATAAGGGAAACAGAACGATGACCACTTACCCGGTGAGAAAATGGGAAGCCGGGACTCCCACTCCCCTCCTGGCCCGCGTGCATTAGCAGAAGCGCAGTTACTCCCGAGTTGAGTTGCGACAGCTGCCATGGCGTGTGTCGTGCAGCTGTCGCGCCCGTAAGTGCTTGAGTAAGTAACGGCGGTTGATGTGAAGTCAGGAGTAAACCGAGGCCGAACCAAGTTGCTAGAATCTCTTCACTGGCATTTTATGATGTATTTTCTTTGCAAAGAGGTTTCTTTCCAATACCCGTCAATGTTCCTTTGCCTTTTAAGTTTCACAGTGTCTCCTTGATTTGTTCTTGAATCTCCACTACCTAAAATTCCGACTCAGAAATGTTGTGATTTGCCTAAAAATCCTGTTTAGTCACCTCAGGGCGTCACCCCTGCTTCTTACTGCTTCGGCCTCTGTGGAGCTGAGTGGTCTGGCTCTAGTTGTCTTTTCAATTAATCTGTAGTGAATTCATGATTCAGCATCACTTCGTAAATAACAGAATGTCTCAGTGACAGAATTAAATTTGCTTTAGATAGTGTTTTTTAAAAAGCAGATTTTAATACCATGGGAGCCGGCCTTCATTCTTGAAACCGTCCCGCGGCAGGTCTCCGAAGCGCTAACGGCTCAGCGTGACCCAAGCGCTGTTAAACTGTTTCACTTTCTGAAGTCGCTCTGTTGTTCATCTCTGTGAGGGTGGAATTAGTCCTAAGTCCCAAGTGAACATCCAGTATGGAAATGACAAACTATTTTATTCTAATGGAAAATGTGTTATTAAATAGAACACGGGGTACACCACATGTCTCTCCACCTCTTCTCTGATCTAACTCGAGATTCCCAGTTCACTGCTACATAGGTAGGAAAAATTCCCCCCAAAAATCTGTTAAGTGAAAAAATAGTTCTAAAGTCTATTGATGTACTTTCGTAAGACGTGAGCATAAGAAAACAAAAGAATTATATTTGATGATATAACTTCAGCTCTCTCCCTTTAATGAAGATCCAGAGTTAGTTAGGGTTTTTTAAAGAATAACAGCAGTAGCAGTGCAAGCTAACATTTGCTGAGTGCTTACTGGCCCGCACACCATTCTAAACACTACACATTCTGGCATTAAAATCTTAATTGTTAAAAAATAATAAAATAAAATAAAATCTTAATTATTGTATTAGATCATTGGTGTTAAGCATACCAAAAAAATAAATAAAACTAAAAAAGAACGTAAGGTATAAATCTACTGATACATTGTTAGAGTTGTTTCATGAGGCAGTTTGACAATACCGATCTTCACTTGGCATGTTAATTCTATTCTTGACAACTTATTCAAAAGAAATAATCCAGAAGTTGAGAAAAATCTGTAGGCAAAAGTATTCACTAAAGCATTATTATATGAAAAATTGAAAAAAGCATAAACATCCCCAACAACAGGATAATAAGTAAATAATGTTATATTAACTTGAAGTAATAATATCATAAGATGAAAAATAGGAAGAATGCAGCAAAATAGAAAAATAGATTAAGTTTCTAAAGTTAATTATGATTACAAACATACAAAAATAATGGAGAAACTTGGAGTAATGAAAAGAGAAATGAGCAGATATGTAATTTTTTCTTCTTAGTATTTTTTAATGATGCAGTGTTCAGAACAAGAGGGTACCTGTGTGTGTGCGAAAATAATCTGTTCTGCTCTGTAGTTTCTGCATCAGTATAACAAAGTTTGTGAGAAAGAAAAAAGTAAGCTCGTTGAAAAATAAAAAACTAAGGAAGGTTTTCTTTTTTTTTTTTTTCTTTTTAAGATTTTATTTATTTGACAGAGAGAGGGAAGCAGGCTCCCTGCTGAGCAGAGAGCCTGATGCGGGACTCGATCCCAGGACCCTGAGATCATGACCAGAGCCGAAGGCAGAGGCTTTAACCCACGGAGCCACCCAGGCGCCCCTAAGGAAGGTTTTCTTGTTAGGTATTTCTCTTGCTAGAAAAGACCTTTGTAGGTAATTTAAAAAAAAAAATCATCCTGGGCAAGCTTACCATTTCCTATGGTTATTGCTGGAGCATTCCATTTCTAGGACAAGAATTCAGGAATCAAGGTGACAACAGTCTTTGCTTGATAGAATGTTTATATGTTATGTGGTCTCTTTTTTTTAATATGGCTTTGTACTTCAGAAATTCTTAAGAAAGGTTAATTTTAAAAAGACCTTATTATTGCTCTTACCAAATTGTTCTCCTGACTTCATGGGTTACAGTGAAACGTGATTAGTATTTAATTAGTAACTAAAAATTAATATTCAATTGATTAGAACATAGTACTGATAATACTTTGAGGCTAAGAGTAATTGAAGCTACTTTGGCTTTTTTTTCTTTTTAACTAGGAATTCTGTTTCCTGTCTTTGCCTTAGAAGCTATAAATATAAAAACATAATAGTAATGAATTCACTAAAGATTGGTCCATGATTTTTCTTAGTTAACATTTCTGTAGAAATTTTGTACCACATATCGCACTCTTATTTTCTATTACCTGTAATACATGTTATCTTTTTCTATGTGCATCCTAAGTCCTAAATTAGATCGTGATTGCTTGAGCATAGACGTCCCCACTTCCTCAGACGGTGTCTGGTCAGCATGAGGCGCAACGCTGCATGCTCGAAGCCTGTGACCACTCAGACACTGTCGTCATAACCACTGATGTCAATGCTCGTCCTGTGCCCCTCCCCTTGTTTTCATTCATCTGCTGTCTATCAGCCAAACAGTGCTGGGTGCAAGGCACATTACTTATCCCTACCCTCATAGGACTAGGTTCTAGAGGAGGGCACAGACATTGCATAACTAGGTACACTGGGGTGAAAAAAGTCAATTTACGATTTTGATAGAGAGAAGAAAGGAGAAATGCAGAGTCTCTGCTGCAGGTGCGCGTGAACGGGGAACCCAGCCGAATCTGGAAAGGTTAGAGAAGGGCTTCCCTTAGGAGCCCATACTGCAGTGTGCGAAGTGCTTGATCTTCCCGCACCTTCTCCTGCCTTGGCCGTGGAGCACAGCTGGTACTACCCCCTTCGCAGAGGGTGACGGAGAGGTCCGTGGAGGTTCAGTTGTTTACCCAGGACCATACTAGGAAGTAGAAGTCAAGAGCAAAACCATTTACCTAAGGAAGTTCGAGCCTGTAAGACTCTTTCCATCTTTTATTGACACCTGTTTTGAAAATTAACTTTTACCCTGAATTTTTTTGTATTCTTTTTAGTTCCAGTGGTTCTGAATGTAGGATAAGTATGTCTTGGCATTTCTTCTTAGCAGTTAGCTTGTGTTTTGCTTTCCCTTTCGTAGTCACCCTTACTCCAACCCCAGTCCGAGGAGCAGGAGATGGCATGGAAACTGAGGAGCCGCCTAAATCTGTTGAAGTTACCTCTGGAGTCCTGCCCGTAAGGCATCACATCCTTCAGAATCCACGGAAGAAAGCAGTTCCAGGCGAGAGCCCAGGAGTCCTTCAGCTCGGGAAGATTCTCACTGAAAAAGCAGTGGAAGTTGAAGCCATAAGAATATTAGTTCCCAAAGCTGCTATAACCCATGATGTCCCCAGCAGGAATGCAAAGGTGAAGTCTCTGGGACATCATAGAGGAGAGCTCCTTGGTCAGTCAGAGGGAACTGTAGAACCCAGAAAGGAACTATCGGAGGTTAAGAATCTATTGGAGAAGCTCAAGAACTCTGAAAGGAGGTTACTACAGGACAAAGAAGGTCTTTCAAACCAGCTCAGAGTACAGACAGAGGTAAGAACAAGTAGCTTTAATCGTCACTGCTCTTTACACCTGGACCTTCTGAGCGCACGTGTGGGAAAACTGTATTTCCTCTTGCAATGTCATCTGTTTCCGGTTGTCATTTCTCTAAAAAGTTTCCTCTTAAATTTCTCTTTCTTGGCGTGCCTGGGTGGCTCAGTGGGTTAAAGCCTCTGCCTTCGGCTCAGGTCATGATCTCAGGGTCCTGGGATCGAGCCCTGCATCGGGCTCTCTGCTCGGTGGGGAGCCTGCTCCCCCTCTCGCTCTCTGCGTGCCTCTCTGCCTACTTGTGATCTCTGTCTGTGAAATAAATAAAATCTTAAAAAAAAAAATTTCACTTTCTCCCACAGCCCCTCTAGTAGAACTAGTATATGTCGGGAACTTGTTCTCTGAAGTTGAAGATGGACATGTGTGGTGCTTTGGACCAAGACCACCTCTAAGGTGTAAAGGAAGTCGTAGTTATAAAATTCCAGACCAAGTTAGACTGTGAAGTTGACTAGTTAACAATTCTTCTTTTAAGGATACGTTAGCTCCAAGTATTTTTGCTTATGCAGACATCATAGTTGGGATAAAGGGAACGGTTGGGTAAGCATTGGTATCTTCATTATAAATGGGAAATGATCTATAGTGCTTGGCTGAGTTTCTTTCATCTTTACATGTTGGTAAACACTGCCTTACTCCTCACCCTTCATTTCTCTCTTAGACCCTTCCATCTTTTTGCTAGATGTTATCTTTATAAGGGACACTATAGTTAGTAGTTCTTATCCAAATAGGTCTTTAATATTTTTTAAATAACTAACTTCTAAGTATAAAAATAGTATATATTTATTTGTGACTTTTAGAAAATACAAAAAACGAGAATAGTATCACCTATAATTGTACCATCTAGCTATAAATGCATAATTATACACATTGAGTTCATTTTTGCCTTTTTTAATATCTTCCTGTGTCACAGAATATTCGGTAACCATATCATTTTTAATACCAACAGTGTTCTTCTATTGCTATACCATATATCAATACCTATTATTAGACATTTATGTTTTAATTTTTTACATTTTAGATGAAGTAAAAAAACATGCTTATAGATAGCCTAAATTGCTTCCTTTGCTTAAATTCTTGAACACCTATGGCACAGGGGTGTGTGGGTGGCTCAGTCGGTTAAGCATGGGACTCTTCATTTCAGCCCAGGGCATGGTCTCAGGGCTGTGACATCAAGCCCCACGTTGGGCTCTACCACGGCTGTGGGGGCTGCTTAAGATTATTTCCTTCTCCTTCTGCCCCTCCCTGCTCATACTCTTTCTCTCAATCTCTCTAAAAAAAAATATCCTATGGCACAAAGAAATTAATTTTTAAACACTGAAAAAGATTTTGAAAACACTAAAACATTCTCCATCATATTTTTTGGCAAAATTTATTGGTTTGGTTTTCTAATTTTTTGCCTCCAGGTGTTGACTGGAAGCAGTTTGTGACTTTGATGATAATGGCTGGTACCCTTACTAGAAGAGGCTCTCAGTTTATAATCCCATGGACAAGATATAAATACGCAGACAGAGACAGATGGCTTATATAGACTATGAAACTTAAATATGTGATATTGTTTTTTGATATATGCTTTAAATAATGGAGGTCCATATACATGAAGCACGGTTTCTCTTTTTTCATTTTGCTACATTAAAGTTAATGACATTACTTTAAGCTGGTTGTAATGGTCATATTTTCTCCTAGGTCAATCGAGAGTTAAAGAAGTTGCTAGTGGCTTCCGTTGGAGATGATCTTCAGTACCATTTTGAACGTCTAGCCCGTGAGAAAAATCAGCTAATTTTAGAAAATGAAGCCCTAGGCCAAAACACAGCTCAACTTTCTGAACAGCTAGAACGTATGTCAATACAGTGTGACGTATGGCGGAGTAAATTCCTTGCAAGCAGGTATTTTCTGTTTTAAGTAATATTTCATTTCCTAGATTTTTCTCTATCAGATTTTTTACCATAACCCAAATAAGTGAATGGTGAGAATTTGGGACTCCGATTGTCAAAGTGTTTCACGTATTTATAAGTGTGTATGGACTGTCAGAGAGTCTCCCTAAATGAAAAAGTGATATCATCAGATTCTCCCTCATTCCAGAATTCTAGGTTACTCCTCTGTAGTAGAAATCACTACTACTACAATGTTTAAGAAACAAAATTACTCAGACCTCTTATAAATAAAATAAATAAAAACCTCCCCCAAAAAACTGTTCCCCCGCTTCTGTCTGGAAAACTCAAACATTATTTCTCTTCCATGCCCTTCTCATAGCTCTTTTAACTGTATTAACTATACATGAGAGCTTTCCAGCCTTTTTCTGTACATGCACAAACAGAAAATAAAATTATTTGCATGGTGTAATAGATGAGGCTACTCTCCAACAGAGGTGAAAGCCCCAGAGCCCTTCCCTAAGCCTGTGGGTACACTGGTCGTTGGGAAACTCCTGTATATATTGTGATTTGGGTCTGTTTGTCCCCCTCCTTCCAGCTCTGACTGGAGAATAGGGTCTGGGTGTTAGCCATCTTTGTATTTCCAGCGCTTAGCCACGTGCT
This sequence comes from Taxidea taxus jeffersonii, assembly GCA_003697995.1. Taxonomy (NCBI): domain Eukaryota; kingdom Metazoa; phylum Chordata; class Mammalia; order Carnivora; family Mustelidae; genus Taxidea; species Taxidea taxus. The sequence continues at coordinate 27,150 of ML104421.1, read as the reverse complement.
TCTCGCATAGTTTAATAACTGGATTTAAAGGCAGTGATCTAGAGATCTCTTACATAACACCAGATGTTTCCAGGCTGAACTTTAAGAATCATGACTGTGATGAATAAATTTGTAGGAAAGTATTTCTTCATATCTTAATGTCTGTGATACTTTCCAGTAATTGATTACTCTCCTAAAGTCTTTATTTTCTAATTATGCTTGTATAGGATGGATGTGGAGAAAGGAATGTACTGCTTATTGACTTAGAATGAAAGTTCAGGCTCACTGAACACATTAAGAGGCAAATCATGCATGTGTCATACAGATTATTGCAATATGTAACTTTCTTAACATCCTTGTCAATGCTGATAGTAATATCCTAAGGGCAATGAAACTTAAACTTAGCTTTAACAATATTTTAACCAATTTAATCTTTGGTCAGTAATCACTGTGGTCTGAGACTTTAATTTTAGTTTTAAGATTTTCAGCTAAATAAGCATACTTTAAAACTTTGCAGCAGTTCTGTTAATAGAGAACTAGTTAAATAGATTTTGGAACATCCAATCAGAAGGAAACATAAGCTGTTGTTTTTTAAAAAAGGTAACTCTATATGTGCTGATATTAAAAAAAGATTATTAGATGAAAAAACAAGGCATAGAAAATTTTGTATTAAATAATCCCTTTTTTGTAAATAAACTGGATGTACTTATTTTTAACATATACTTTTATGTTGATGTATCCATAAATTTTTTTTTCTGGAGAAATACATAAGAAACTTTATTGGTATTTTTTTTTTTTATTTTAAAGATTTTATTTATTTGAGAGACAGAGATCACAAGTAGGCAGAGAGGCAGGCAGAGAGAGAGGGGGAAGCAGGCTCCCCGCTGAGCAGAGAGCCCAATGCGGGGCTCGATCCCAGGACCCCAAGATCATGACCTGAGCCGAAGGCAGAGGCTTTGACCCACTGAGCCACCCACGTGCTCCACTTTATTGGTATTTTGTGGGTGATAAAAGAAGGATGGGGATGCGGGACAGGAGGACTTACTTTCCCTTTTATATAAGACTTTCTATATTATTTAATATTTTTCTAAGGACAAGAAGGTAACTGAGTGATAAGAAAGCAACTCTTTACTTCCTCTAAAATTTCCTGTATTTAAAAACATTTAATTAATGTTAATTTTTTCAATATTTGATCCATATAGAGTAAGATTGAGGTACATTCTAAAAGTCACTCTATAAGAAAGTTAAATAACTTCACCTTTGTCATTTTGTAAACAAATATTTTTTAAATCCCTTCAATATGTTCTAAGTTCATAAATATTTTAAATACTTTTTAGTGAAGATTTAAAAACAGAGAAGTAACTTGACTGCGTTCAGCCTTCTATGTAAGCTTTTGAAAATTAAGGTAGCATATTAACTTCTTTACAGTGTGTTCTCATCAGAGAATTTATATGTGATATTTTCATCTTTTCCAGGGTGATGGCAGATGAGTTAACCAATTCCAGAGCAGGTTTGCAGCGTCAAAATCGCGATGCCCAGAGTGCTATTCAAGATCTCCTGAGTGAGCGGGAGCAGTTTCGTCAGGAAATGATAGCTACCCAGAAGTATAGCATTGGTTTACATTCCGAACTCTTCTTTCTCTTGCAACTTTTGTTATTGTTATAGTTCTTCAGTGTTTTTACATTTAGTAACTTTTATTAAGCATATTTTTCAAATAGCATTTTAAAATAGATGCCCAAGGAGGGAAGAAGACTAAAAAAATACGACTACGTGCTTCTTATATTCTTAATTGAGAGAGAATTAATTATAGCTCTAATAGGAAAAATCTCTGGGTTTGAAAGTAGTTTTTGGTTATAGTTGTAGCAGTTTCGTATAATTTTTGGTAGAAGCCATAAAGTATAGCTATCTTCCCTTTGGAAGGAGATCTTTTTATTTTTTTAATTTGTATTTATTTATTTGACAGACAGAGATTGCAAGTAGGCAGAGAGGCAGGCAGAGAGAGAGAGGGGGAAGCAGGCTCCCCGCCGAGCAGAGAGCCCAATGTGGGGCTCGATCCCAGGACCCTGAGATCATGACCCGAGCCGAAGGCAGAGGCTTAACCCACTGAGCCACCCAGGTGCCCCGGAAGGAGATATTTTTAAGGACTATCCTGTAGTATTAGAGTTTACTTTTATGTGCTCTGGAACTATCAAAATTGATGGTCTTCCTTAAAAGTGCTTTGTACTTCCATACACAGATCTTCCACAACTTACAATGGGGTTGTAACCCGATAAACCCATTGTAAGTTGAAAATGTCGTAAGTCAAAAATTAATTCAATACACCTAACCCACTGAACGTCATGACTTAGCCTCGTCTACCTTCAACGTGCTCCTTACGTTAGCCCGAACTTGGGCAAAACCATCTAATACACAGCCCAGTCTGTCGGGGTGTTGGGCATCTCTATAATTGACCAGTGCGCAGAGAGTGGGCAACAGAACAGCTGTGCGGGTGCAGAACCCTTGTACTGGTTGTCTGCCCTTGTTACCTTGTAGCTCCGTAGGAGCTGCAGCTCACTTCCACTCCCCAGCAACAGGAGAAAAATGGTACTGCATATTGCTAGATGAGAAATAGGTGAAGATTCAAAGTACAATTTTTATTAAATGTTAATCACTTTCATACCATCACTAGTCAAATCATTCATCACACCATCATAAGTCAAGGACTATAATTGATTTATTATAAATCAAATCAGTAAGAGTAGAAGAAATCGCAAGGGAGATTATTAGAATGAAAACATAATACAGACGACCCTTGAACAACACAGGGGTTGGGGAGGCTGAACCCCCATGCAGCTGAAAATCCTTGTAAAACTTTTGACTCCCCCAAAAACGTACCTACTTATAGCTACTCTTGACCACAAGTCTTACCAGTAATACAAATAGTTGATTAACACGTATTTGGTATGTTCTGCATATTATATACTGCATTCTTGGAATAAAGTAAGCTAGAGAAAGTAAATTGTTACTAAAAATCATGAGGAAGAGAAAAAATAAACTAAAATAAAATCATGAGGAAGAGAAAATCCATCTGCAGTACTATACCATATTGAAAAAAATTGGCCTTTAAGTGAACCCACATAGTTCAAACCCACGTTCGTCAAGGGTAAACTATTTATCAAAATATCAGATTTCATGGGAGGCAACTAGGAGTGGTTAGAGGGAAATTTATAGCTTTAAATGCTCATTGTAGAAAATAAGAAAGGTTCTTTTGGTAATATAAGCTTCCTCTCTTAGAAAAGCAAAGAGCAAATTAAGCAGACAAAAGAAAATAATAATAATGGGAGCAGAAATAAATGAAATAGAAAGCCAAATGCTAGTTCTTTGAAGAGATAAATTTAAGAAACCTCTAAGCAGTATGATTAGGGAAAAAAACCAAAAAACCACATTACCAGTATCAGGAATGAGGAAGGGGGTATATTACCTAGATTCTATAAACATAAAAAGATGATAAAGGGATATTGTGAACAACTCCGTACCAGTGAATTCAGCAACTTAAATGAAATGGACAGAGTCCTGAGAAGACACTAAACTACCAAAGGTACTCAAGGTAAATAGGCTGAATAGGCCTAATCTATTCAAGTGATTGAATTCTTAGTTAAAAACTTTCCAATAAAGAAAACTCCAGGCATAAATGGATTTACTGAAGCAAACAACTACAGAAGAAATAAAGCCAAACTTACACAAACTCTTCTAGAAAACAGGAGAAGGGAATAATTTCCAACTGACTTTATGAGGCAGCATTATCTTGATACCACAACCAGACAGAGATATTAGAAGAAAGCTACAGACCGGCATTTCCAATGAACATAGATGCGAAAGTCCTAATGATATATAAAAAGAACATATATATTCCTATACATCATGGCCAAATACATTTTATCCTATGATTTGTAAGTTGGTTTCTCATGCAGAAATCCATTAATGTAACTCATGAAAAAACAAGTGACAGACACACAAGTCCGATCAATAGTCCTAGCACTGCTAGGTGAGTATACTAACACATTTTACCTGTATTAAAATATGACAACTAAAAAACTGGGGCAGTTCGGAGGTATGTTTGCTGAATGACATCCAGATAATTACCTGATAAATATGTAAATGCTTTCTGTCGTCTTATTTTACCAGAATTCCCAATTTACTGACCTCTGAGGAAAAGATACAGGAGACAGTACTATGTGATTTCAGAAGAATTCAGGTTTCTCATTTATTGAGAATTCTTGATTTTCATGTTTTATTCTCTTATTAATATCAGTGTTCCTGTGTGTTCTGTGCAGATTATTGGAGGAGCTCCTGGTGTCCTTGCAGTGGGGAAGAGAGCAAACTTACTACCCTGGTACACAGCCTTACACCACAGCAGAACTAGCATTAACAAATCACAAGTTGGCGAAAGCAGTAAATGCTCATCTTCTGGGAAATGTTGGCACTAACAATCAAAAAAAGATACCATCAACGGTTGAATTCTGCAGCACCCCAGCAGAAAAAATGGCTGAAGCGGTAAAATATTTCTCTTTTGTGGGCTGTGGAACTTCTAAGACTATCCTCTTACTGAAAGGTGGTATGGTAAATTGCAAAGTGCTGGGCATTAGGAGTTAGGACTTATGGGATCTAAACCTGATTGGGTCTAAACCTGATTCTCATGCTAATGAGCTTATGATTTTGAAGAAAATTATTTCCTCCTCTGTGCTTTAATTCCTGAAACATTTTTACTCTGTCCCTAAGGAGCAAATATAGTTGTTTTGAAAGGGCCTGTCTTTTAGCTACTGAATCATTGAGAATCTTGTACTTGAGTTCGTTGTGATAATGAAAACTAGCGTAGAGTTTTTAATTCAGCAATCATGAGTAGATAATAGATTACTTCTGACATCAGAAATTATTTGTAAATACCCATATATAGATACAGATGTGCCCAAAACTGCAGCATCAAGTAGTGCATCCCTCATACCTACAGTCCTGGGTGAATTCAGGGTTCATGCCTATGAGCTGTCAAAGACTGTGCTTTCCCGGTTCTGCCAGCAGAGCCAAGGTCACTTCCGTATATTTTGGCATCTGACTCGTATCTCCTATCTTAGGCCTTGTCTTTAACCAGAACTGTTCCACTTTTAAAATCAGCTCAGCACCTCTCTCCATGACCTGTACTCTCAACCGTTTTTCCAGCCCCGATTATTCTGATTACCCCTGTGATCACATAATTTTCATTCCCTTGATCCCTGCATTTTTTTCTTGCCATAGCTTTTCCTACCATAGCTTGCCTAGATCTCATTCTTGGGTGTCTTTTTTCCCTTATCATCCTTCTCTCGGGCACCCTGAGAACTTCAGTCCTTAGTGCAGCTGCCTGCCTTTCTTGTTTCCACACCTGTCAAGCTATGACCTCACATTCAGCAGATGATTTGCTTCCTAGTTCACAGAAAAAGAAGGCAGAGGCAGGAAGCCTACCTTTATGGCAGCCGGTCTTAAATACATTTCTGTCACTGGAAGAGATGTCCCTCCTCTCCAAAGCACAGCTCCCCTCTAGGCTCCGCAGGCCTCTCCGGGTCTTCATCTAAAAAAGAAAAATCTTCCATTCTCCTAAGTTCTCTGATAAGGCCTTACCACCTTTATAGGTGAGAACCTTGGACAAACTGTGCATGCTTGTGTGTACTCCCGTACCGACCGTTGCGCGAGTCCTGCCGTCACGTACCCAGTAGCTTCCAGCTCCGCTGTTCTCGAAGTGTGTGCGAATAAAGCTCGTGAGTGTTGAAGTTCTGTTACCGTATTCTGTGTATCAGCACTCCTGCCTTGATATGACTTGACTTCTGTGACCTTCCGCTTTCTTGGTCCTCTCATATGCCCTCTCGGAATTCTTCTTCACCTTTTTTCCTCCTTTCAGCATCGATGTTCCTAGGAATTTGCTCGCCTGAGCAAATGCTTCCCAGGCTCCCTGAGTCGCTGCAGCACGGCACGCAGCCGGCTCCTCCTCTTGTCTGACCATTCTTTTTCAGAATTTGGCAGGGGACAAGGCATCCTCTTTTGGGGCCCACTCTTGAGCCTTTCCTCCCATAACAGACTTCCTAGATTCTCTAGGGACTGTCCTAGTCCCATGGTTTTATGCTTGGGACTTCTTCAACGGAGACATTTTTTTCTGGGTTTAAGAGACACGCCCAGCAAGACATCTCCATGGACACAGCTCAGCTGAAAATAGGACAAGGTCTTCTACTCCCTGTCGTAGTAAACTGTACCACTGTGTAGATGTTTTGAGGATTTCATACTAACGTGTGTAAAGCTCATAGCGGATTCCGGTATATTAGTCATTTCTCAGTAAACGGTAGATACCATTTTTATTTTACTTTCTTCATCCCCGTAATCTTGTTGGTTTTACAAATCCTATGGGTTCCTTCTAATTTAGCCTCTCTTCCAAGTTCGCACACCTGCCCTCCAGCCGTTATTTTCGCAGTAGCCTCCCCACCAGTTCTGACCCCTTTTTACCTGCCTCCACACAGCCCTCTACTGCCACGTATTTTCAAAATGCCGGTCTAAAAAAAGAAAGGGAGAGTCCGCTTGTGTTGGTACTGTTCAGACAGACCCCATCCTCCCTCACTGGGGACTCTCAGTCCTGTCACACTGTATAGCATCCGTGTAGAATTTTAAAAACCTTGTCAAGGTGACCAGCCCGTGTCCCACGCGCTGCTCTTCAAACCCCAGCGGCATCAACCACTTGTCAGGGCACACGCGAGCCACTGTGTCTCGGGCCCCCGTTCCTCCTGCTGCCCGACGCCCTCCCAGCGCCTCCCCGCATCTCACTGGCAGACCTCGATGGTCCTTCCGCAGCCTCCCACGGTGCCGTGTGCGTGTCTCTGTTGCCGCTCTTCGCCGCGTCACAGAGCAGCTGCTGGATTCTCCCGCTCTCCCCCGAACTAAGCCCTTTAGGATCCTGTGAGGGCTGTACCCTAGGTTTCTTCACGGTCTGGCACAGTAATTCTTTACACGTAGGAGGTGCTCTGCTGTGGACAGAACGAATCGGGACCCAGAACTATGCTCCTTGTCTCCACCCTCTGTTCTCCTTGTTGGGAAACCGTGTCCTTGCCTCCTCAGTGCTGCCGGGTAGCCTGCTGCCCCCCTTTCTTGAACGCTCCCTTCTCTTGGCTTCCATAACTGCACACCCTCCTTGCTTTTCGCTTTTCTCTGACCATTCTGTTTGACCGCGTGCTATTGGGTATCCTCAGGGCTTGGCCTTAAAGCCCCTTTTCCCGATCCTTTATCCAGTCTGACTGTTCTCTTACTTAACGACCGACAGAGCCTGCCAGCGCCCTAGCTTCAGGGTTACCATTTCTCAGCTAGCTTACTGCGGTAGCCTCCCCTGTTCTGCCCCGGGCTGCTTTTCATGGCGGCCCTGGCCGAGTCTTCCAGCGCGTGCAGCACGATCGCCCGGAAAGGCGCCCTGCTTAGACCTTCCCATCACCTGCAAGCTAAAATCTAGAAATCCGTCCGTACTGGCGTCTGTCTCCTTCTACTGTACCCCTTTGTATTTTGTTTCTCTACAGACAGACCACGCACTAGCATATAGAGAGTATTTCCGTACTTTTATTTCACCGTCCAAATTTATAAGCAGTTTTAAGCCCATCATCTTTCCTTATCTCCTAGCAGCCAACCACATTTTACAGAAATAGATCTCAAAAATTCAATGGAAAAAACAGCAACATATTTGAAAAATAGAGGTCCTAAAATAGAATGCTGGCTCTTAAATAGTGCCAGGATGTTCTTAAATTAACAATAGCTCTTGGGGCACGGTAGTAACTGAGAGGGAAAAAACACTGCTGGACGACATGAGAGTGGGAGAAACAGACATACCCAGCCATATCTGGAAGCTCCTGACATAAGGCATAGGCTTACTTTAAAAAAAAGAGAGAAAGTTCTGTACACCACTGCTTTTCACAGTTCTTTCCAGCTGTAGTGCCTTCCTCATTTACCCCATAACCCATCCACCTCATTTGAGGATCGCTGGGAGAATATAAACATAAGAAACGGGAGCCTTGAAAAATCGTTATCTTTGCCCTTAATTGGAGAGTTTTTTCCAACCCAACCCAGGATTTCAACCCAAATCCTCCTGTTGTGGGTCTCAGTAAAGGAAACAGCAGAACAAGTCAGAGCAGAATTAGGAAAGCATGGTGTCCATGAAATCCAGGAAACAGGAACATGATTGTTAGCATAAAAGATGGCACATACATTAGAAATAGAGAAATGAGAAGCTGTTGACCTTACAAGTAAATGATTAAAAACTTTGAAATAGCATTTCATTAGAAGAATGCAGAATCCTGATTCTAGACAGTTGAATGAAAGATCATAGAGGAGAGGTGGTAGGTGCTTTTTGGTTAAGGATTAAAAATTGACATCACTTAAAGTAGAATGGATATAACCATATTTTTTCTGTGCTTTCATACTTTTTCCACCAATATCCATAAAGAACATTAACTTAATCATTTTTGAAAAATAGGTAACCTAGGTAATAATTAGACATCATTGTTAAATTTAGAGCTTTCTGGAAAGCTAAGGTTCTCTAACCAGTCACATTCATCATTCAGATGTTATTTTTTGTGGTAGTTACATATAAATGAAATGGGGCTTTAGAGGTAGCTCTACATTAATGAAACCAAAGGTTTTAGAGTCCCTACAGCATACATCTGACATTACTTCTTATTTTCCTTAGGTTTTACGCATTTTGGATCCAGTTACCTGTACAGAAAGCTCACCTGATAATCCATTTTCTGAGTCTTCACCAACTGCCTTACTTGCTACAAAGAAAAATATTGGACGATTTCATCCCTATACTAGATATGAAAATATAACTTTCAATTGCTGCAATCACTGCCAGGGAGAACTTATTGTCCTTTAACATAACAAGAAGGCACTTACTTCTTACCCAAGAGTCATTATTATTTGGGAGCTGGAGTCTTACGGTGGTAGAATGTCGCTTTCTATCTCAGTACTGTATATCCCCAGCGATGTTTCATGTACTGGACCACAGATTACCCTTTCTTAATAAATACCTCAGGGTAAGAAAAGAGTGCAACTGTGTAGATATATTTAAAGTAGATGATACTTTCCAGACACCCATGATGCTTTTCCTAAAGGATTCTGAAAGAAAAAGATCCTATCTTTATTTTAGGCCCTAAGTTACATCTTGCCGTGTGTTTAAGATGAGCAGATTTCATTGTTAACTCTAATGCAGGGTGGCTCATACGCAGCTACACCTTCGTTTACTGTTGTGTGTGGTTGCCGGGCTTGGGTTTTTTGGGCACCACAGCAGAACTGAATAGATGCAGCAGGGCTTGTGTAGCCTGCAAAACTTAAAATCTCCTATCTGGCCCTTGACAGGAGAATTTTTCTGGCCCTACTGGCAGGGGGATGGGTGGAGAGCATGTCCATTCCCTTTTTGGGGATTTATTTGGGACTACAAAGACTGCTTATGGAAATACTATGGGTGAAGGGACTAATATTTTAAAACTAAATGCTATACTTTAGGAAAATTAGAAGTATTTGATAGCCACATTAGCAAGTGTTTCAGCAAAACATATTCTTGTGTTGGTTTTTGTTTCGGGAATTCCATCGTTTAAATGGATGCAACTTGACATACAGATTTTACTGAGCTCATTTTGACAAATCCAACATAATAGGACTATCCAATTTGATATGTAATGGAGAAAGTAGGATCTTTCTAGAACATTATACAAACTCAAAATGCAATCCATGATTAATTTATATTAATATATATTATTATTTATGATAGACCATTATAAGCCTTTAAAAATATCCACAATATGTTTATACCAAATTACCCCATATGAGGTACAGAATTGCCTCTCAAGAGAAATCTTCTAAAGACGAATCTGGTGAAATAACATTTTAATGTCAACTTAATAATTTTTTTGTCTGATTCCCCTGAGTTATACTTTGAAATAGCAATAAATTTCTCTACATTCTTTATTTTGAATATTGATTTAATGTGCTTTTCAAGTCTTTGTCTAACTTACACTACTTATAATTAATTTGTCAGCCTTCCTTTAGGTTTACTTATAAACCTTAGAAGAAAATATAGACGAAAACCTTCATGACACTGGACTTGGCAATGATTTCTTGGATATGGCATAGAAGCACAGCCAACAAAATAAAACATACATAAACTGATCTGCATCCAAATTAAAAAAAATATGTACATCAAAGGAAACTATCCACAGAATGGAAAGGCAACCTACAGAATGGGAGAGAATATTTGCAGAGTATATGGTTTATAAGGGCCTAGTATCTAGAATAAAGGATCTATAACTCGGCAACCAAAAATCAAACAACCTTATTAAAAAATGGGAAAAGAACATGGAGAGAAATTTCTCTAAGATACACAAAATGCCAATAAGCATATCAAAAGATTCTCCACATCACTAATCCTTAAGGAAATGCAAACTGATATCACTTCAAGCCCATTATAATGGCCATTATCAAGGAAGGAAAATAATGAGTGTTGATAAGGATATAGAATTGGAACCCTTGTGCCTTCCTGGTGGGAATGTAAAATGGTTCAACCACTGTTAGAGACAGTATTGATGTTCCTCAAAAAATAAACATACAGGGAACCTGGGTAGCTCAGTCGTTGGGCATCTGCCTTCAGCTCAGGTCATGATCCCAGCATCCTGGGATGGAGTCCCACATGGGGCTCCCTGCTGGGCGGGTAGCCTGCTTCTCCCTCTCCAGCTCCCCTGTGCTTGTGTTCTCTCTCTCTCGCATCTCTATGTCATAAATAAAATCTAAAAAAGTTAAACATACGATTACCATATAATTCAGCAATTCCACTTTTACATAGATACCCAATAGGATTGAAAGCAAAGACCCAAATAGGTATTTTTATACCAGTGTTCACAGCAACACTATTCATAGTAGTCAAAAGGTGGAAGTAACACAGGCATCCTTTGATAGATGAATGGATAAACAAAATGTATCCACATGCAATGGAGTATCAGCCTTAAAAAGGACTGAAAATCTGATGATGCTACAGCATAAATGAACCTTTAATATATTACACTAAATTAAATAAGTTGGAAACAAAAGGACAAAGAGTGTAGGCACATGAAATAGCCAAATTCATAGTGACAGAAAGAATAGTGGTTACAGGGGTCAAGGGAAGGCCAAATGGAAAGTTTCAAGGGTTTTTCTGTTTATTTTTTAAAGATTCTGTTTATTTGTCAGCACAAGCAGTGGGGAGCGGTAGGCAGAGGGAGAGGCAGGGTCTCTGCTGAGCAAGGAGCTTGATGTGGGACTCAGTTCCAGTACCCTGGGATCATGACCTGAGCTGAAGGCAGAGGCTTAACCAACAGCCACCCAGGCGTCCCCAGAATAGAGAGTTTTTAATGGATACAGACATACAGACTTCCATTGGGATGAGTATAATTCTGCAGATGGGAAGTGGTGGTGATGGTACAGTATGAATGTACTTAATGCCACTTAATTATACACTTAAAAATTGGTTGAGATGAAAAAAAAATTGGTCAAAATGGTAAGTTTTATATAAATATATATGTTATATAATCACACACAAAAAATTGTGCATACACTCATAACCACAAACTAATGGCACACTTCTGCAATGGTTGGTTTAAGAGTGTCAATAAAAGTAATAATAAAGAGCTAAACAAAAATAACTAAAAAGATCTCAAATCAACAACCTAACATTATACCGTAGGGAATTAGGAATAAAAGAGCAAACTAAACCCAAAGCTAGCAGAAGGAAATCAAAATTAGAGCAGAGAGAAAAGAAGAACAGTATCAAGGAAATCAAAAGTTGGTTCTTTGGAAAGATCCACAAAATTGACAATCCTACAGCCAGACTGACTAAGAAAAAAAGATGTGAATAACAAAAATCAGAAATGAAAGTTAGGAAATTATTACCAACCTTAAGTTAAAAGGGAAAAAAAGGAATAATTGTACTCAATAATTGTAACAAATATACTAGATGAAATGGACAAATCCCCAGAAATACACAAATTAGCAAAACTGACTCAAGAAGAAACAGAAAATGTGAACAGGCCTATAACAAAGAGATTAAATCAGTAATGAAGGGTGCCTGGGTGGTTAAGCCTCTGCCTTCTGCTCAGGTTATGATCTCAGGGTCCTGGGATCGAGTACCGCATTGGGCTCTGCTTGGCAGGGCCTTCTCTCTCTCTGCCCGCCTCTCTGCATCCTTGTGACCTCTCTCTGTCAAATAAATAAATAAAATCTTTAAATAAATAAATCAGTAATTTAAAAAACTTTCCAATACCATATATTCTTAAGAATATAGATGAAAAATTCCCAACAAATTACTAGCAAACTGCAATAGCATGGAAAAAGGGTTATACATCATGACCACATGGTATTTCTACCAGGAATGCAAGGGTAGTTCAATATAAGAAAATCAATGTAATATTCACACACAGACATATAATAGAACAAAAAGAAAAAACAATGTGATCATTTCGCCTGATACAGGAAGAGCATTTGATAAAATCCAACACCCATTTATGATAAAAACGCTCAGAAAGGGGTGCCTGAACAGCTCAGTCATTAAGCGTCTGCCTTCAGCTCAGTCATGACCCCACGGTCCTGGGATCAAGTCCCACATCGGGCTCCCTGCTCCGGGGGGATCCTGCTTGTCCCTCTCCTGCTTCCCCTCTTGTGTTCCCTCTCTTGCTGTCAAATAAATAAAACCTTAAAAAAAACACTCAGAAAAATAAGGGATCAAAGAATATGAATAAGTAGAATAGAGAAATAAGAGTAGAACTTCCTCAACTTCATAAAGGGCATTTATGGAAAACCCAACTAACATCATACTCAACAGTGAAAGTCTAAAAGCTTTTCTCCCAAGATCAAGAACAAGATAAGAAGGCCCATTTTCACCACTACTATTATTCTACATTATACTGGCAATCTTACCCAAAGTAATCAGTCAAGAAAGAAAGAAAAGGAATTTGATTTGGAAAGGAAGAAATAAAACCATCTCAATTTGCAGGTAATATTATCCTATATATAGAAAATTCCAAGGAATCTACAAAAAAAAAAAACCTAGTGCTGATAAAGCCAGCAAAGTTGCACAGTATATTATTGCACAAAATTCATTTGTGTTTGATTTTGAATATACAACCCAAAAGCAAATTAAGAAGATAATTCCAGGGGCACCTGGGTGGCTCAGTGGGTTAAAGCCTCTGCCTTCGGCTCAGGTCATGATCCCAGGGTCCTCGGATCAAGCCTCACATCGGGCTCTCTGCTCAGTGGGGAACCTGCTTCCCTTCCTCTCTCTCTGCCTGCCTCTCTGCCTACTTGTGATATCTGTCAAATAAATAAATAAAAATCTTTATTAAAAAAAGGAAGATAATTCCATTTGCAGTAGAATCCAAAAGAAGGAAATATCTGTGAATCAGTTTAACCAAAGAGGTGAAAGACCTGTCCAGTGAAACTGCAAAATTTTGTTGCACTAAATGAAAAAGAAATCCTGTGTTATGATTGGAAGACAATTTATTAAAACAGCAGTGCTACCCAAAACAATCTATAAATTCATTGCACTATCAAAACTCCAACAGCTTTTTTGGAAAAATTATGGAATATTTATTTTTTTTTAAGATTTTATTTATTTGACAGAGAGAGAGAGAGATCACAAGTAGGCAGAGGCAGGCAGAGAGAAGGAAGGAAGCAGGCTCCCTGCCGAGCGGAGAGCCTGATGCAGGGCTCGATCCCAGGACGCTGAGATCATGACCTGAGCTGAAGGCAGAGGCTTTAACCCACTGAGCCACCCAGGCACCCCAAAATTGTGGAATATTTAAATGTCAAAAATTTGTTCTATTACTAAAGAGAACTTTAAACAACACAAGACTGGTTAAGTAATGAAAAGCTAAATGGTCAGGCCTGTGCTGAAATTGCTATGAGAAGCTGACCCTGGGTTGAGTAGCTCTGGCTTCTCATTCAGGGTCAAGTGGTTACAGGTACAACAGCCAGCTGGCAAAAACTCTGCCCTTGAGGCTTTAACAGAATAGAACATGAGGGGCGCCTGGGGGGCTCCGTGGGTTTCAGCTCAGGTCATGGTCTCGGGGTCCTGGGATCGAGCCCCGCATCGGGCTCTCTGCTCAGCGGGGAGCCAGCTTCCCCCCTCTCTCTCTGCCTGCCTCTCTGCCTACTTGTGATCTCTGCCTGTCAAATAAATAAATAAAAATCTTAAGGAAAAAAAATAGAACATGATTCTCCAGTCTCTGTCACACTTGTCATGTTCACCTTTGTTTTCCACCCTTTCAAGGCCCTTACACATATCAAGAATACCGTTCCTCCACACATCAGCCTCCTGTAGAGTCTTAACGACTTCACAATATCTACCAAGGTTTGTAAAGTGTATAATATGCCTAAAAGAGAGAATTTTGCAATTATACAGATCAGAGTCTTCAAGTAAACTGCTCCATCTGTACTTTAGTTTCTTCATCTGCAACACAAGACCAATAGGGTTGTTATGAGGATTATGTCAGATTATTTACGTAAAGCGCTTACATTACCATGCACATTGTAAACTCTAATTAAAGAGCTAGTTTTGTAATAGAGCAAAATTGGATGCATAATTACTTTTTTTTTAAAGGGCACGAGAAAGTAAGGCTACCCTATTTCTTAGCTTGCCACAGTTATTCAAATTCAAAGTTGTCATAAATGGGATTTTGTATAAGGCCTTGAACCATGCTTAAGAGGTTACACCTCAGCTCCATGAAATGTTCTACTGTGATTTCTTTTTTAATAATAGAAACTAAGAGTAGAAATCTGTTCTTTTTTAAAACAATAACAGAAACTAAGACTAGAAATCGGTTCCTTTCTTGGGTTCTCTCAAGCTAGAAATGCTAAAATAATTTAGAAGTAAAGGAATCTAGAGCTCATTTATTGTTCAATTTGTTGCATGGACTACGAGATGGTATAAAACAATACAACACTGCGAGAGAAGAAATTTATTTTGTTTAGTGTTAAAAAGAAAAAAGACATTCACTGTCAGTATTGCCAAAAGATAAAAAGGATTTCCATAATTTAGAGTATGACCAAAGCATAGGCCATAAGAAATGATATCTAAAATTTTGAGGAGAGCAGCTTCCAAATGAAGTATTTAATAGATACTCTCAGTTATAATGATCAGTAAAACGAAAAGCTTTGGCTTCTGACATATACAGCTGGCTCTGTAGTTGTTTAGAATGCTTTGCTTCTAGTCGGAGCTGTCTAGTTCTTTCTCTGACAGCTTGTTGCTCTGCTAGTTTTTCAATCCGTTTCCTTCGCAGCCATCTGTAGAAAGAGATATGATCAGATCTGGTGAGTATCAACATGAATACTCTTCTTTACATAAAGCTACTGCTGTAGACTAAGGAAATTGAATTTCTTTACACTGAAATGCTGCAGTCACAAAAAAAGTATTAAAGTACTAAAGAAAATTTCAGGTTTATCCCATAGGCTCACATAAGAAAACACAGTCACATTTGCAAACATATACTTAAAACTAAGTTTGTCTTTTTTTTTTTTTAAGATTTTATTTATTTATGTGACAGACAGATCACAAGTAGGCAGAGAGGCAGGCAGAGAGAGAGGAGGAAGCAGGCTCCCTGCAGAGCAGAGAGCCCGATGCGGGGCTCGATCCCAGGACCCTGGGATCATGACCCGAGCCTAAGACAGAGGCTTTAACTCACCGAGCCACCCAGGTGCCCCAAAATTAAGTTTGTCTTAAAAATGAGACTGCCAACTAAAAAACTGAATTTTGAGTAACAGTTTCTATTACATGTGATATAGTTATTCTTTTTTAAAATACGATTTTCTAAGCAAACAAGTATTTGATAGATTCCAATTAACGTATTTTTTGCAACTAACTATATTCCGAAACATAACTCAATTAGGTTAAGAATCCCAGCATGCAGAAATGTTGCCGTCCTCTCATTGCCTACCAACCATGCTTTTTAGTGCATAAAACAGTTCATGCTTTTTAGTGCATAAAACAGTTCTTCCTTAAAATGGAAATATAAGCCTAAGCATAAAAAAATCCAAAAAAGTGAAGGAAGAATCCACATTCAAACAAATTTAAATTTATAAACCTTGCTTAAGGTAAAATAACTCAAGTAACTGTACACACACATAAGAAAGTGCATGCAGTACACCTGTGTATGTATCCATGGTTTTCAAAAATGACCCAAAACAACTAAGCATGTCAGAAGAGAAGAGAATTAAGCATCATAAGCCAATGTTGTGGCCCCCAACTGGACTTGATTAGAGCAGACTAACCCTAGTCACTGAGAGGTACATTGGGAAAGTATAATTATGGTATTAGATGAGATATTAGATGAGATTATTAATAAAAACAAGCAGATTACAGAATAGTACACCATATCTCAATTTACATTTCAAAACTACAATGTATAGAGAACTATGTAAAAGATATGGACTAAGGTACTGACAGTAATTTCTAGGTGATGAAAATGTGACTTTATCCCCCGCCATTTCCACAATGCACACTCACTGCTTCTCTTATAATATTTATATTTTTTTTAAAAAGGAAGAAAGAAGCAAAGAAACAGAGAAAAAGATAGGAAAGAAAAAAAGGAACTAAAAAAAAAAAAGGAACTTAAAGCAATTGGGTTCAATATTCTCTACCTCTCCCAAGGATTGCTGGCAAAATTATGAAGCCAGGTCTGTTTCCTCACAATTAGCCAGGTAACTGAAAGTCTCAACCAGGTAACTGAAAAGATCAGGTTTGCCTTAAATTACCAGTGTCTTCCCAAATCTCTCTTTCAGTTTCGTCGATACAGATCTTCCTTCTCAGCCTAACTTTCTTTATAGACAAATATTTCTTGGGAAATGAGACTCTCTATTCAGTTTTTCTGAGGAGTGCGTAGGAGTAAGCTGTACACTATCTTTGGCCCATTTCTCTAAAAAACGAACAAAATAACTAACAAATAAATGGCTATCAAAGGTTATCACACTGGTAAAATATAAAATAATTTTGGTATTGAAAATATCTTGAAGAAAGAATGGCATATAGATATTGTGCAAATTATGGAGCTAAAGAATTTTCTCACACAGTCTTGAAAGTGTGGATTTAAAATTGATCAGATATGTAATATCAGAGATAAATTTTTCATGGGGTTTATTTCCAAGCTTTATTGACCACCGAGGTCTCTGAAAGGACTGTGAGGAGAGGAGAAGCTTGCCCCGCCTGTGACTTACTGTTTGAAGGCCCGCTCACGGCCCTCTGTTCCTTGAAGGAAGAATAAGCATTCCTCTTGCTTTCGTAGTTCTTCTGTCTTTCTTTCTTTCAACTGCTCTTCATGCTTTTTTTTAAGCCATAATCGAAAAGCTTGCTGTGGATCCCTGTTTTCCTGCTGATTACAAAAACAAGCTTTGTTTAAATAAACCTAAATTACTTTTTGAGGCCCTGCCTAGAGGACCTTACAAGGATACATGTTCCACTCATCAATTTTTCATAATAATACCAACCTCACTCCCTGCACTCCTAGTAGCAACAAAGCAGATCACCTTTGAGTCAGCAGCACTGATGGACCTCTGTCAGAAAATCCAACACTGAATTCACTGCAATTTGTCATCTTTCAAAACTTATTGAGGTAATCAATAAATGAAGAAGGTTTTTGCAGTGATTTGCAAAATTTTCAATGAGGAGCTCTTTGACAAAATAATTTTTTTAAAGATTTTATTTATTTGACAGAGAGAGAGAGATCACAAGTAGGCAGAGAGGTAGACGGACAGAGAGGGAAGCAGGCTCCGTGCTGAGCAGAGAGCCTGATGTGGGGCTCGATCCCAGGACCCTGAGATCATGACCTGAGCTGAAGGCAGAGGCTTAACCCACTGAGCCACCCAGATGCCCCAACAAAATAAAACTGTTTACAGTGGCACAAAAAAATAAAACAGGGTTGAAGAAAGATTGGGATAGATAATATGAATGGAGTCGAGGTCTTTGTAACGATTCCTGAAGGAGCTCCCTGGAATGCAGTTTGATGACTTATGATCCAATACTGTTATTCATCCTTTCTTTTAAATTCTATCCTTGTTTTTAACTTTTAAGAGCATCTAACTACCAAGCCCCTCTCCAAAACTACAATTACTCTTATGGAAGGTGGCCATAAGGATTTGCAGCCATAAAAATTTTCTCATAACAGCCATGATGATTTTGTCATAAGTAAAAGCTAGTGGGAGTAGCATATTTTATGGTTCCTTGAACGTCATGATGGATACTATCCTCAGGGAATTTTCAAAAGTTGAAAGAGCTCTTATGTGGGAGAATAAAGAGAGCAAAGGGACAGATTTGAGGCTAGTGGAAAGCCATTAATTGGATGCCTGGCCAAAACAGAAAGGAAAGGATGCATTCATTTAATGCTTTCCCCAAACAAAAACTCGATGATAGAGAGGACCATTTCCTGTATCTTGCATTTTCCTTTTTTTTTTTAAGATTTTATTTATTTGAGAGAGAGAGAGATAGTGAGCAAGAGAGAGAGAGCATGAGGAGGAGGAGCGGGAGAAGCAGGCTCCCAGTGGGGCTCTATCTCAGGACCCTGGGATCATAACATGAGCCAAAGGCAGACACTTAACTGAGCCACCCAGCTGCCCTGCACTCTCCTTTATCTATTACTCACATTGCCAAGTATGTTCCAGTTTAATTTATATAATTTACGTAACCTACGATCTTTGATGTGCAATGCTGAAGTCTGTGAAGATAACCCATGGATGACCTAAAGGACCATTGCTGAATACCTAGAAGTCTGGGAATGGCCGGAGATGACCAAAAAGTGTTCATTCTGGAATTATAGATCGAAAGAGGCAAGGATTCAGAGGTGAACAGGTTCTAGTGGTATCTCTGTTTCTTTACTGATTCAGCAGATATTTACATTTATAGAGTATCTACTACAGAGCATCTATAGGCACGTAGATTGCTTCAGTGGGAAATTAAAAAAAAGTTTCTCTCTCTCATATATTCTGTGATTACACTGTCCAGTAGAATGACCAACACAGTGACCACTAGCCACATGTAGCTATTTAAACAAAGTTAAAAATTCAGTACCTCAGGAACATTAGCTACATTTCAAGTGCTTAAGAGCCACACAGTGGCTAGTGACTACTTCATTGGACAGTGCAGATACAGATCATCTCCATCATCCCAGAAAACTGTACTGGGCAGTGTTATTCTAGAAGAGGAGAAAGGTGGTAGGCATACAGAAAGTGAGGGAGTACATTATCAGATATCTGCAGAGTATTTCAAGCAGTGGTCACAGTAATACACAAAGAAAGAGTTCTTAACTGGCTATCATCCCAGGACTCAGCATAGAAGCAACAGGCAAGGGGCGCCTGGGTGGCTCAGTGGGTTAAAGCCTCTGCCTTTGGCTTGGGTCATGATTGATCCCAGGGTCCTGGGATCGAGCCCCTCGTCGGGCTCTCTGCTCAGCGGGGAGCCTGCGTCCCTCTCTCTCTCTGCCTGCCTCTCTGCCTACTTGTGATCTGTCTGTCAAATAAATAAATAAAATCTTAAAAAAAGAGAGAAAAAAAAAAAAGAAGCAACAAGCCAAAAAAAGCCCATCTCCCATTCTTTCCCTGGAAGAGGCCCAACTGCATATTTGAGAGCACCAAATCCTAACCACTAGACCACCAGGGAGCGTCCCAACTGCATACTTGAAAAACTGCTGCCTGAGGGTCAGGTTTCTAAGTTAGAATGCATCTAAAGCCTTCATCTTCTCCATGGACCAAGAAAGCTGTTGACCCCTCCGCTGCTGTCTCCCTGTCACCTGCTCCAAGTAGCCAGTATCTCCCATGAAGGACATTTACAAACATCTGTTGCACCCAGACTTTTAAGGCGGCACCTGAGGAACAAGCTCCTAAGTCACCTGGTTCTGACAGCCACTGGAACTTCCATTCATGAGTCCAAGATGGTAGCAATCAAATAAGGAGATCTTAATGGGCACAGGAACACCCCCTGTAGATATACATCTGGACCCAGTGCAGACAGAACAGGAAAAAAACACCCATCTCCCAGTTTCTTCTTGGAAGGGGCTTAACCACATACCTTCCCAGCTGTGCCAGAGGGTCTGGCTTCCATTTAGCCTGCAAGAATACACTACCTTGCAAAGATGTTCATCAGAATTGTGGAGAAATAAGAGCTTTTCAGATGAACAAAAGCCAAAGGTATTTATCACCACTCAACTAGCCTTATGCGAAATGTTGTAATGAAGGAAAAGGATGCTAAATTAGTAGCAAAAAGTATACAAAAGTATAAAACTCACTGGCAAAAATAAGTACAGAGTTAATATCAGAACACTTGAATGTAAGGAAGGTAGGTAGATCACTCATAACTCTGGCATGATGGTTACAACGACAACAGACTGTTACCAGTATGAGGTGTTGTTTCTGAACGTCTCGTTGCAATCAGAAAGCAAACATTTTTGCAGTAGATACACCAAAGGTAAAGAGCGAGAATCAAAGCGTAACTACAGAAAACCATCAACTCACAAAGGGGAAGAATGAGAGTGGAACAAGGGGACAAAGTAGCTACAAAACCACCAGACAACATTTTTTTTAAGATTTTATTTATTCATTTGACAAGGAGGCAGAGAGGCAGGCAGAGAGAGGGGAAGGGCTGAGCAGAGAGCCAGATGCAGGGCTTGATCCCAGGACCCTGAGATCATGACCTGAGCCGGAGGCAGAGGCTTTAACCCACTGAGCCACCCAGGAGCCCCAACCACACAATATTTAACCAAGTATTTCCACACAGATCAATGACTACTGTAATGCAAACGGCCTAGAGCCTAATAGATAGAAAAACAAGTCCCAACTACATGCTGCCCAAAGAGACTAAATTCCGCTGGGACACACAGAAACTGAAATCAAAGAGGTGGAAAAAGATATTCCATGTAAATAGAAGCTAAAAAAAGAACAGGGGTAACTATGCTTACATCAGACAAAATAAACTTAAACTAAGCCAAAACAGAAACCTGTATGGTATTGCCATTTTAAAAATAGATGCATAGATTAATGGAATAGAAGAGAGAGCTCAGAAATAACATCATGTGTAAATGGCAAACTAATTTTTAACAAAGTTCCCCCCCCCCAAAAAATGGGAAAAGGACAGACTCTTCAGTTAAAGGATTTGGGAAAACTGGATTATCACATGCAAAAGAGTGAAAATGGACCTCTACCATATACTCTACAAAAATCAACCCAAAATAAAGACTTGAGTGTTTGAGTGTAACCTGAACGACTCCTAAAAGGAAACATTAGAATAAGCTCCTTGATATTGTTCTTAGAAATAATTTTTTTGGATTTGACAGCAAATGCCACATAAACAAAAATAAGTAAAAGACAAACAAAAGGTTCTGCTTAGCAAAGGAAACCTTCAACAAGATGAAAAGACAAGCTGTGGAGTGGGAGAAAGTATGTGTAAACCACATATCCAATAAGGCAACAGGAAAAGATCATCAGTATCGCTCGTCATCAAGGAAATGCAATCAAAAGGACCATGAGCTACCGTTAAGTCACGTATTACCAAAAGAGAGAGAGGAAGGCAGGCAGGCAGGAAGGCAGGGAGGGAGGAGAGAAGGAAAGAAGAGTGAGGGAAGCTTCGGCAGCAGACAAAATTCACCGCAGTTCCTCAGAACACTATTTATTGTTTATGTAATTTCTCATGAAGGTTAATTTTTTTAAAGATGTTATTTATTTATCTGACAGAGATCACAAGCAGGCAGAGAGGCAGGCGGGGGGGGGGGGGGGGAAGCAGGCTGTCCGCTGAGCAGAGAGCCCGACGCGGGGCTCGATCCCAGGACCCCGGGATCACGACCCGAGCCGAAGGCAGAGGCTTTAACCCACTGAGCCCCCCAGGCGCCCCAATGAAGGCTAATTTTCGGGACAGACTTCAAATAAAGCAAAAATGGGGAATAAAGATTCCAGCGGGAAAGCTAGAACCATCTAACACCTTCTAACCTGAAAGTGCTTTGGAACAGACTCGGTCCGTGCGGCCCATGACTTTAAAGGTCAGTGTTGCTCGTCTCCAGGCGGAAGGCGACCGCAGGGCAGACGCCACACCGAGGCGCGCGTCTACTTCACAAGAACCCACGAAAGCGCGGCGCTGGCCGGACCCGAGGCCCGCAGGCCCGCCACGGCGCCCACGGCCGAGCTCCTCCCGTCACGGGGACACGCGCTCTGCCCACGCGACAGCACTGCGCCCCGCCCGCCTCCCTCAAAACCTGACTCATTCCTTGTCATTCCCCTTCAACGACACAGACACTCCAGAACACGCCGTCTCCCAGGCTACCCGGCCTGACGCGGCCGTCCTCGCCCGGAACCGGCTCTGCGCTTCCCGCCGCACCGCGCACGCGCAGGAGAGGAGCCTGGCGCAGTCTCCACCCCACACGCCCGGGCACTGCCCCAGCCACGTGCCGTCCACACCCCGGCGACCTGGCCCCGCGACTGCAGCGACCTGTGCTGGGACGGCTCGATGTCCCCTCCATCCTCGTCCCAAGCAATAGAACCACACGGAGAAGCTCACGGACCCTTATTTTCTCGTCGTCTGGGGCTCCCTCGGCCGCCCCGGCCACATCCCACAAAGCACGCGTCTTCCAAGTCCCTGAGGCCCGCGTTCTCCGCACGAGGCGGCAAACGCATCTCTCCCGCCGGGTGCCCCGCTGGCGCCTCAAGCTCCCGAAGGCCTGACAGGGCGGTCGCCGCGCAGCGTCCACTGCCCGGCATGGAGGGCGCCACCGCGCACGAGTCACGACAAACCCCTCCCCTCCGGCCTGCGAGACGCGCCCCTCCCTCTCCGGCTCCGTCACAGGCCCAGCCCAAGTGCCCGCGGCCGTCACCTCCCGCACGACCGTGTCTGCTCCCCCCGCGCCGGCTTCCCGCGCGCCCCACCACGGCCTCTCACACCCGCCGGCCGCCTCCGGCTCGGGCGTCCTCGCGGCTTCCCCGACCTGCGGCGACCTCCGCCCCTCCTCCGTTCACCAACCGAGGACCGTCGTCCCTGAGTGACCCCGACGCCCCAACGTCCCGCACGTCGGCGAAGCGCCCCCGCGGCGGCCACCTGCACCCACACGGGGCCTCGCCTTCACGCCCCGCCGGCCGGTCGGAAAACTCAAGCTCCGCGTTGGTGATGGACGAAGAGTAACAGGGACCATTCTGACACCTCCTGAAAACACGCCCTCCAGCTTCAGTGGAGATTACACTAAAGACAACTTCAGAGGAACTCGAGTCAGTCAATCCACGCAGGAATGTCGTGTTTCCATTTGCCAAAGGACTCATGTTTATACTAGTTATCCCCCCCCCCCCCAGGAACACTGTTTTCATGTACCAAAGTCCTCTTTTTTGCCCTCTGCAAAGCAGTACTGTAATTCTCCACAGACCCACGCGTGTTCTTGCTCAGCTCCAATGTTTTATATATTCCTGTATTCCTTCTCCTTTTATATTTTTCTACGAGGTTTTTGCTATCGGAAGACTATAAATTTCTTATGTTTTTGATGTAAATATCCACTCTGTGAATACTTATACCTCGTTTCCTTTTCAGCTGAGGAAACTGGCTAGAACTCTCAGAATGAAGCTATTTAACATAGAGTGGAGACTTACTTGTTTCTAACTTCAATAGGTTTACCTACTAAAATACCTCTAGTATTTCCTGAGATAGTATTTATACTGTTTTTTGACATTTCATTACGAATTTTAAAAACGAATTGTAGTAAAAAGAAATACCTTTTCTCTTTTAAGATAATCATATATTGTCTTTTTATCTACCTATTGATGTGATGGATTTTATTAATGGGTTATTATTTATCCATAATTTCCTTCCTAAAATAAGCCCTACTTGGTTATAGTATAGCATATAGTTAACTATTGTTATTTGACAACACAGTTGCACTCAAATTTCTCAACATTTTCTCTATCAGTTTATGGCTTTTGTGTCTTGCCTCAAAAGGTATCACCCGTCCCAAGATTTTAAAAGCTAAAAACTTCTACAAATGGCATCATGGGCAACGTAAAAATGTATTGTCAGTTTAGGAAAATGTATTTATGACAGAATAACAAAGGATTATAATCTCTAATACACAATGGAAGAAGAAAAATAAAACAGAAAAAAGAAAAGACTACCACAGGAAATTCACAGAATATACACATGTCCACACGTACTCATGTGTATTACTAATCTAAAGAAAAATTAAGAAGATAAATCACGTACAGTGTTAGTCGGGACGTGGTAAATATCCACTCTTACATACTGTTGAAGGGACTGGAAATTGACACACCTTTTGGGAGGCTAATTTTTGCACATTTAACCAAAAGTTTCACTCCGAGCGTCCAACAAGTCATAAACTCCACTCTTAAGAAACTCTCCTACAGAATGAACATGTTCACTACAGCACTGTTAATGAGCAGAACAATACTGGAACCAAGCTAAATATCCACAGCTGAGGATTTAATAAATTAAGGTATCTCTGAACAGAATACTATGCAGCTATTTGGGTCTTTTTTTAAAAAAGATTTTATTTCTTTATGTATTTATTGAGAGACAGAGCGAGGGAGCATGTAAGGAGGGGGAGCAGAGGGAGAGAGAGAAAATCTCAAGCAGACTCTCCACTGAGAGGAGGTTGATGTGAGGCTCAGTCTCATGACCCTGAGATCACGACCCTGAGCCCATGTTCAAAATCAAGAGTCGGACGCTTAACCGACGGAGCCACCCAGGCACCTCATACTTTGCAGCTAGTCGAAAAGAAATATCTAAATGTAATGATGTAGAAATGTATCTATGATGAATTAAGTGGGGAAAAAAGCAAAGCACATAATAGATTTTTGACATGTGAAATTATAAATATAAATAAGACTTGGAAGACTTGCACCACACTGCAAAAAGTGGTTATCACTGAGAGATGAGCCTGGATAGGGCATAGGATTAAATTTTCAGTTTTTTCTTTATATGCTTTTTAGAAAAGATGGTAGGGATATGGATTATTTTTTTGTTTTCTCCTTGATTTTCTATTTCACATTTTTAAAAATTAAATAATTTGGCATTTTTGCTAGTTTTTTATGATTTTATTTATTTGACATAGAGAGAGAGAGAGGGAACACAAGCAGCAGGAGAGGGAGAGGGAGAAGCAGACTCCCCACTGAGCAGGGAGCCGAGGGCTGGATCCCAGAACTCTGGGATCATGACCTGAGCTGAAGGCAGATGCTTAGCAACTGGGCCACCCAGGCACCCCTCTTTGTTAGCTTTTATGTAAGATTTACATATATCTATTCTTTTTTTTTTTTAATTTTTTTAGTATAGCTGACATACAGTGTTACATTAGTTTCAGGTGTATAACAGCGATTCACCATCTCTGAGCTCACTACAAGTATAGCCACTGTAAACAGTGATAGATGTACAATAGATAGATGCACAACACTATTGTAATACCACTGACTATATTGCCTGTGCTGTGCCTTTTATTCCCATGATTTATTCACTCTGTAACAGGAAGTCTGCACCTCCCACTCCCCTTCACTGATTTTACCCAATCTTCTACTCTCCCACCCTTCTGGCAATCATCACTTTGTTCTCTGTATTTATAGATGCAATTTTCTTTTTTGTTTATTCATTTGTTTTATTTTTTCAGATTTGACATATGGCTGAAACCATATGGTATTTGTCTTTTCTCCATCTGTCTATATGTCTATTCTTAAGTAAGACCATTCTGTAGGGTCTGTGTGTGCGTGTGTGTGTGTGCTTTGTCTTATTTTGAGTATCAAAGTTATACTATCCTGAAAAACATATTGATAGTTTTCCATTTTCTGTGCTATAAAAGTTTGAATAAAATAGTGATTATTTGACTTTCACGGGACTTCTTAGAATTTAATTGTAAAGTCATCCTATGGTACATCTTTTGCAGGAGTTGTTCTTGGACCACTTTTTCTAGTTTTTCTATAGGTTCCTATTCTGATATTCACATTCCCTTCTGTAAATAAATTCAGCTTTCATATCTGTATACTTATTTTTCATAGAGAAGTTTCACTTACTCTACTATTCATGTTTTCGATTTGCTTTGCTCGCTGAATTCTCCTCATTTCTAGGACCTGCTCTTTTTTCTTTTGCAACCATGCTTTAAATACCATGTCATTCTCTTTTTTCTTTTCTTTCTCTTCTTCTATTTTTCGTTGTTCTTCCTGGTGGAAAGAATATCAAAAGAGATCCATGAAAGGTGAATAAAATTGTATATAAGTTATCAGAATAAAGAGATATATTTTGAGATCTGAAATTAGCATTCCCTGCTCCTAAAACTTTCCATCTAAAAATTGGGCTTCTCTAAAAAAAAAATAGGGACTCTAATTTGCTTAGGAGTAAAATGAAGATGCATCAGATAAATTAAACTGGAGGGGTAAATTCTACAACTACATAGAGGTAAAATACATGCATACGGCTATGTTCTCCTCTAGAGAACATGCAAGCTGTTCGGGAACTCCTCAAATCTCACCTTCCCTTCCTAATTTACTTTTGGAATTAAACCCCTTAAAATGCAGCCATGCAAAGGGAAAAAAAAAAGCCACCACACTCTAGAAGCACCATATGCTTCCACAAATGTTTGAAACATTTTTTTTTTGTTATTGTTAAATCTGTTAATTGTGATAAATGGCATTGTGGTTATGAAAGAAAATGCTACAATCATTTAGAAATATATATAAAAATGTACAAGTGAGCAACGATGTACTGCCTAGGGCTTATTTAAAAATACATCAGCCAAGAAGCAGAGGGGATGGAGCATATATGCCAAAATCTCAATGACTTTTAAATCTGGATTATGGGGACATAGGGATTAACTGTACCTTTATATGTGTTTGAATTGTTTTATTATAATGTTTTAAAATATTTTTCAACTAGTGTATATTCACAAAATAACTTTTGCTATCAGAAGAATATTTAGAGGGGCGCCTGGGTGGCTCAGTGGGTTAAAGCCGCTGCCTTCCGCTGGGGTCATGATCCCAGGGTCGTGGGATCGAGCCCCGCATTGGGCTCTCTGCTCTGCGGACAGCCTGCTTCCTCCTCTCTCTCTCTGCCTCTCTACCTACTTGTGATCTCTATCAAATAAATAAATAAATAAAATCTTAAAAAAAAAAAAA
>RCUC01141326.1:0-54190 GCA_003697995.1 Taxidea taxus jeffersonii | reverse complement strand
TATTTTCCTCTCAGGACTGCCTTTGCTGTGTCCCACAGATTTTGGACTGTTGTGTTTTCATTATCATTTGTTTCCATGAATTTTTTCAATTCTTCTTTAATTTCCTGGTTGACCCATTCATTTTTTAGAAGGATGCTGTTGAGTCTCCATGTATTTGTGCTCTTTCCACATTTCCTCTTGTGATTGAGTTCTAGCTTCAGAGCATTGTGGTCTGAAAATATGCAGGGAATGATCCCAATCTTTTGATACCGGTTGAGACCTGATTTATGACCCAGGATGTGATCTATTCTGGAGAATGTTCCATGGGCACTAGAGAAGAATGTGTATTCTGTTGGTTTGGGATGGAATGTTCTGAATATATCTGTGATGTCCATCTGGTCCAATGTGTCATTTAAGACCTTTATTTCCTTGTTGATCTTTTGCTTGGATGATCTGTCCATTTCAGTGAGGGGTGTGTTAAAGTCTCCTACTATTATTGTATTCTTGTCAATGTGTTTCTTTGATTCTGTTATTAATTGGTTTATATAGTTGGCTGCTCCCATGTTAGGGGCATAGATATTTAAAAGTGTTAGATCTTCTTGTTGGACAGACACTTTGAGTATGATATAGTGTCCTTCCTCATCTCTTATTATAGTCTTTGGCTTAAAATCTAATTGATCTGATATAAGGATTGTCACCCCAGCTTTCTTCTGATGTCCATTAGCATGGTAAATTGTTTTCCACCCCCTCACTTTCAATCTGGAGGTGTCTTCTGGTCTAAAATGAGTTTCTTGTAGGGAGCATATTGATGGGTTTTGTTTTTTTATCCATTCTGAAACCCTGTGTCTTTTGATTGGGGCATTTAGCCCATTTACGTTCAGGGTAACTATTGAGAGATATGAATTTAGTGCCATTGTATTGCCTGGAAGGTGACTGTTACTGTATATTGTCTCTGTTCCTTTCTGATAATACTTTTAGGGTCTCTCTTTGCTTAGAGGACCCCTTTCAATATTTCCTGTAGAGCTGCTTTGGTGTTTACAAATTCTTTCAGTTTTTGTTTGTCCTGGAAGCTTTTTATCTCTCCTTCTATTTTCAATGATAACCTAGCTGGATAAAGTATTCTTGGCTGCATGTTTTTCTCGTTTAGTGCTCTGAATATATCATGCCAGTTCTTTCTGGCCTGCCAGGTCTCTGTGGATAAGTCTGCTGCCAATCTAATATTTTTACCATTGTATGTTACAGACTTCTTGTCCCGTGCTGCTTTCAGGATTTTCTCTTTGTCGCTAAGACTTGCAAATTTTACTATTAGATGGAGGGGTGTGGACCGATTCCTATTGATTTTGAGGGGTATTCTCTGCACCTCCTGGATTTTGATGCTTGTTCCCCTTGCTATATTAGGGAAATTCTCTACAATAATCCTCTCCAGTATACCTTCTCTTCCTATTTCTCTTTCTTCTTCTTCTGGAATCCCAATTATTCTAATGTTGTTTCGTCTTATGGTATCACTTATCTCTCGAATTCTCCCCTCGTGGTCCAGTAGTTGTTTGTCTCTCTTTTGCTCAGCTTCTTTATTCTCTGTCATTTGGTCTTCTATATCACTAATTCTTTCTTCTGCCTCATTTATCCTAGCAGTAAGAGCCTCCATTTTTCATTGCACAAATAAAAAAATAGCTTTTTTTATTTCAACTTGATTAGATTTTAGTTCTTTTATTTCTCCTGACAGGGTTTCTCTAATATCTTCCATGCCTTTTTCGAGACCGGCTAGAACCTTGAGAATCATCGTCCTGAATTCCAGATCTGACATATTACCAATGTCTGTATTGATTAGGTCCCTAGCCTTCGGTCCTGCCTCCTGTTCTTCTTTATGTGGTGAGTTTTTCTGCCTTGTCATTTTGTCCAGATAAGAATCCGCTGTTCTCCTTGTTAAGTGAACTTGGTCTTGGCTGGATTTCTTTGATCTTCTGGGGGAGGGGCCTGTTGTAGTGATTCTCAAGTGTCTCTGCCCCAGGCGGAATTGCACTGCCTTTACCAAGGGCCAGGCTAAGTAATCCTCTCAGGTTCGCTTCTGGGAGCTTTTGTTCCCTGAACGCTTTCCGTAGAGTTCCGCAGGACGGGAATGAAAATGGCGGCCTCCCAATCTCCAGTTCAGAGGAGCTGAGAGCTAGGGGCCCCAGTCTTCAGTGCGCCTTCAGAGAAAAGCATTTAATCACTCCCGTCTCCCCAGCCTCCGTTCACGCTCGGAGACCACGCTTGGAGAAAATCGTGCGTAATCAGTCCCGTCTCACTGGCTTCTGGGAGCGCTCCGAGCTCACCCAGCCTGTGACCAAGCGTCTCTGTCTCTGGCAGAGTCCCACCTGGAGTCTCCGAACCCCGTAGATCCCTGAGCTCTCCTGGGTTGGAGTCTCCCCAGATCTTGTGGGGACCCCTCGCACAGAGCACCGCCAGTGTCACAGAGCACCCGCCCGTGTCACAGACCATGGCTCTAGGAAACCTCGGCTCTGTCTCTGCAGCTGGTTTCCCTGCTCTAATATCTGTGAGCTCTGCAACACTCAGATACCCCCGATCCTTCTGTGACCCCGTGGGACCTGAGTCCACGATGTCCCTGCGAGTTCTTCACCCCAGTTTAGCCTCTGGAGTGATGTCCCTCCCTGGAGCAGACTTTTAAAAGTCCTGATTTTATGCTCCGCTGCTTGCCGGGAGCCGGCCCCTCCCCCTGGGGTCTATCTTCCTGTCGCATTGGATTCACTTCTCCGCTGGTCCTACCTTTTAGAAAGTGGTCGATTTTCTGTTTCTAGAATTGTTGTTTTTCTTCTCTTCAATCTTCTGTTGGATTCGTAGGTGTTCGGAATTTTGATAGGCTATCTAGCCGATCTGCTGCCTGATGTCATTTCAGCCTGCTACTTCTCTGCCATCTTGACTCCTCCCCCCTATTTAACATAACTTTAATATGAGTAATAGATTGGATAATTGGATTAATACTACATATTTTAATTGAGTGGCTTTCCACCCATCATAAGTATGAATACTTATTTATATATATATATATATTAATCTCTATTTGAAAAATTATTATATATCACATAATTATTTAAAAAGTATTACATAATTTCCCAAACTGTATTTCTCTCTTGACCCTCACATATCCTATAATACTATCTATAGCATTTTGTTGTTGTTCCTTCTCAGGATTCCCCATCTCTCTGCTTATATTACCCATCTGTTCTTACATGCTATCTACTCTATCCATTAGAACCTTAATCATATTAATCAGTTTTGTTTTTGTTTTCTAATTCCCAGTTGGACAATTCTAACATCCCTGCTATGTGTGGTTCTGATGTTTGCTCTGTCTCTTCACTTATTTCCCCCTCGGTATGCTTTGTAATTTTTTTCTTGATAGTCTGGTATAATATACTAAGTAAAAGAAACTGCTGTAAACAGGCTTTTAGTAATATGGTGGTGAAGTGTCTGGAGAGGTAAAGTATTCTACATCCCCATGAGTAGGTCTCAGTCTTTCAGTGAGCCTGTGCCACTTCTCAAGTACTTAATTTTTTTCTCCCCTTAGGTGTGATAGGATGGCTATAATGGACTGGAGTTGTCTATTTCCTTCCCCAAGCCAGTTGTCTCTGATACTACCCGACTGTTAGACTCTGGTTAACTTCCCTGGAGTGCAGGTCTTATTGAAAAGAGCAGAGTGCTCTGACATTTTCAAAAGGGTTTCTCCCCACCACCCCAAGTAGCAAGCAGGAGGGGATTTTTCTTTGATATTTATTGTAGGAATCTCATTGAGCTCCTAGAGGTAAACCTCACAATATTTTGGGGGCCCCCCCATGACTAGATTCCCATGGACTCTTAATTCTCAGATATGTCCACACCTAACTTCCAGCAATTCATCAATTACATTCTGGTTTTCTTCACTAGTTCCAGTAGCAGTTTCTGCTCATGAGTCTCTGCCATGGTAAGCCAAACTTGCCACATTTGCTCATCTGTCTCTCTAAGCCTTGAGGGGCTTGCCATGCCCTCCCCTCTCTTATGCATCAAAAGAGTTACGGATTTTTCAGTCTCCTTAGCTCTTTATTTGTCTTTAGGGTGGAGTGGAAACTTCCAGAGTGCAAACTGGAAGTCTTCCACCCACTCTGTATTTTTATGTTGATTTTTATGTTCACTTACCCCCAGGCCACTCCTCCATGAGGAGGAGTCAGGAATTTCACTGACTTCTTTTCCCCACTGTTATTAAATTAGGCATTTTCAACATTAGTGTGGTAACAACCCTAAATTCTAGTTGCCCAATTACTTGCCCTCCACAACTCTAATAATAATACCACCATCTAATAAAACCATCATCCTATTACTTCAGGAACATTCTCTCATGATGACATTCTATAAATATGCACTCCTGAATTCCCTGAGATGTAACCATCCTCAGAATAATATACTGCTTAGAATATAACTAACTAATGAGGAGTTGTACTAGTCACACAAGCATGCTTAAAGATGACTTTGAGAAAAACCTTGTACTAGCAGCGGGCCTCTGGTGGAGAGGATGATATATGTCACTGAAGCCCAGCAGCTGGGCATACCCAGTTGGGGATGCCCGGCTCACTCACAGTGGAACACTGCTTGCCACCCTTTTTCTTTGCCTCACCTGCCTCAGAGATAGCCTGCTGTTATGGTAATCCCTTTAAGTGCACTTGCTCAACTACAAATTCATGCGGCTTGACCAGACACACTTTACTCTTCTTCTTGTTTACCTATAAGACTTATGATCAACATATGACTTACATTCTTTCTTGTTTACCTACAAGACCTAAGGCTAATATATAACCTTCTTCTCCTTTGTTGTCTTGTATCTAATAAATACAGGACTGAGGAGTTTGTGCCTCATTCTTCTCCTGTGCACTCTTAGGAAGCAGCACTGAGACATTACTTGAACTATATCATATTTATGAATGTTTTTCGGATGGTCTTTTGGGGAGTTCATCATACAGTTAATGTATTGATACCAGTGGTATATTTCATATTATTATTTATATTCAATTGATGCTAGGAAATACAAGATATTAAGATTTCGATTTGAAGCACACTGTGCTGGAATTATTGAATTTTAGGACACTGGAAGCTGAACTGCCAGAAGAATATGGCTTTGAGAAATATGTACCTTTCCCATTAGTGGGCTCTATGAGATGGTTCTGTGTCTTTGTACAGATTACCATAATCGCGGGACCTCATATTATGATTGGCACAGTAGGAAATGAATATTAAAAAAAAAAGGTACCACTGAAGTTACTGACATCCTAATGTGTGACTTTAACTAATTCCATTGGCAGTGTTCCCATATATTTGCAGTTGAAAGAAAACTGATTTCAGGATGACAATTAGCTCTATGTTACACCTTTAGGGACCAAGCAGTGACAAATTGCTCAGTGGTTACCAGGCTCTCATATCGTTAGGGGAAGATATGATCTTGAAAAACTGGATTGTATATTGGCAACAAATTCCACCTATTATTATTAAATGAACTGTACTCTTTTTAATATATTACTCATTGTAAGTAGGCTTTCATAAAACAAGCCATGTTATCACAGAAATAAGCAAATGAGGGCGCCTGAGTGGCTCAGTGGGTTAAAGCCTCTTCCTTCGGCTCAGGTCATGATCTCGGGGTCCTGGGATAGAGCACCTCATTGGGCTCTCTGCTCAGCAGGGAGCCTGCTTCCCCCTCTCTCTCTGCCTGCCTCTCTGCCTCTTTGTGATCTCTGTCTGTCAAATAAATAAATAAAATCTTTAAGAAAAAAAAAGAAATAAGCAAATGATAACTCTCACATTTTATCCATATAAGTACTTATAGTACTGAAAAACAGAATGATAATTTGTCTTGAGGATTAACTGCCTTTGTTTAGAAACAGAAAAACAGTTGCTGGCAGAGTCTAGATGGAAAGGGGGAAAAAGGAAAGGAGGATTAAATTCCTTTGCATCAGAATTGTATAGAACCTTTTTGTTTGCTTCTATAGTGATTTCTCCAAAATGAAAAGGTATGAGAGGAAAGGAAGGAAAAACAATCAAAAAGTGTTGTGAAAACATATATTATTTGAGCAGACATGACAAGTGAGCAATTTACCAGTGAAGACTTGGGGAAGGAAAAAAAAACTACTTTCAGAACGAATCAGAACGAATGCTATCAGTTAGTCTTAAATACACTCTATTTGAGAGATGTTGATTGTTACTATTTCCTAAATTATTCAGTACACACAAATACCTCATAAAATTATGTGTGGTTTCATGAAGTTTTACATCCAAGTACGTATGGAATGGAAAGTATAGGTAGGATATGGACTTAATCCATGACATTTATTGATCTGTTGAAGTGAAGCTGTGAGTCAGAAATAATATGACGATGTAAGCCACAAATGTATGTCCCCTAATCCTGAGGCAGAAGGGGTGGGTATATATTAATTTTCTGCAAACTGTACAATGTAGATTTAAGTTAATATCATAGATAACTTAAGGGCAAAGTGGAAACAGTTAAGAGCTAAAGTAATATAAAATGAAAAAAAAATTCCAAAACAAAAACAACCACAAAAGTGATTCCATATATGGCACATGCTAAAAAGAAGTATTTTCCTATATTTATTTGTAGGTAATATAAATAAATATTTTTCAACATCCTATACAATCTCAGGCAAAATTGAAGAACTTGAAGAAAGCACAGTGCATACATACAGTGTTATTAGTTATCATTTGTGGTAATTATATATAGTAAAACATAGTCCTGATAATCCAATTTCATGTTTACCCATTAAAATGTTTTTTCATAGATAATAGAATGCTTTGGGGATGCAGACTTAATCAAAGAATATAAGATGATGAACTGCACATTGAAATCACCACATTAGGTGATACGAGCTTTAAAATTTTACCAGCTTTGAACTTACAACTCCACCACTAAACATGATTTTCAACACCATCAACTAAAATTTGCTCAGTACTCTAATTTGTTTGTGCTTAAGCACTTCAGGAATATAATTTACTGACATCAACCTGTTTGTAAGTATGTTTAAATTCTACATCAACAGCCACTTGGATATATGCTATCTAGTGTCCTCCAAAAAAATGAAGCGATAATGGAAAAGTCAAAAGCAAATATGTTGACTTCCTTTTAGTGTGTGAAACAAAGAATGAGAAAGGAAGAAAAGAGAAGGAAGAAAGAAAAAGAGAAGAGCAGTTCTGAATACTGAACACCAAAGAAGTGAGAGAGTTAGACACACTTTGACTATATAATCTCACAAGTTGACATTATAAAATTAAAATACTTCCTCTTAGGTCTTTGAAATCATTTGGAATTTTATGCCATCCATTTGTAAGCCTCTGAATGGGTTATTTGTGTCTGAAATGGTCAATAACAATTCATTTTCCATTTTAAAGATGTTATTTAAGAGAGAGAGCACAGAGAGGTGTAGGTGGAGATGGGGAGACAGAATCTCAAGCCCTGAGTAAGGAGTACAGAGTACGCCCACTGAGTATGGAGCCTGAGGCAGAACTCAATTCTAGAACCCTGAGATCATGATCTGGGCAGAAACCAAGAGTCTGACGCTTAACCCATAAAGCCACCAGAGCCACCCCTCTGTTTTCCACTTTAAAGCTAACTACTTTATCTATATTTCAGAGAAAGAAACAGGTGAGGGGAGGAGATACTTTTTGAACCACAGCCTCTTGAATTCAAAATCAAATTAATAACTCTGGACTTACTCACAAGAACATTGCAAGGTTTTGTTGTTGTTTTTAAGCACTTCTTTTCTAACATTCTTTGTCTAGAAAAATAAGCAACTCTCTGTGCCACAACGGTGCATGACCTGATTCTTTAAATAGAATGCATCTACAGGATCACTGAACAGTCCCATCAGACGCCACTGGCTACAAAAGTACCCCTCAGGTTCTCAATGAAATAGCCTGGGATCTCTATGCCGCTCATTTGTATGGATGTTTTATTTGTCTTTAAATTAAGTTCTAATGGGAAGCATTTATTAAAAAAAAAAAAAAAAGCAAGCTCATTCTCCTTTGTGGTGGAGAAATAGAACTTCTAAAATTATGGATAGGAAAAAAATACTATCTGTATATTCTTATTTACCTTTTATCTGCTAAAAAGATGAATAAAAAATAGTTAATGGTAATAACAGACAAGACTAAACTTTTTTATTAATGTAATTTATTTCCACAGGGTAATAGTAAAGCAAATAGTTTAGTGGCATTTAAAAAAATGGATTTCATTTAGTGAATGGAAAGAGTACCTGCTGTTATTTTAGTTAGGGCTATCTGCATCGTTCATAATAAAAATTAGATATTTAGCTGGGGGAAACATCCTTTTATTCTGGTGTTTTATTATAAGTAAACATATTCTCTCAAACAACTAGTATAGCTTTTTTTGAGGTTCAGAAATCCTTCTATCCGAGAATCTGGGGATCCAAGGGTTCCTTCCTTGATGAAAATCTTATGACTGTTCCTTAAACTACCATACTGCAACACAATAAAAAGAATTATGATCACTTTAAAGCTAGGTGGCATTCATCAAATGGTAACCCAAGGGTGAAAGGTCCTATATCCTATTTCCAGTCCTTTGAACCATCTACTAAACTAATGTATTTTTCTCTTTAAAATGTCCTAAGAGATATAAGATATCCTTGTGCATATAAGATTTTTGAAATTTTATTTTAAGGAATCAAAAGAAATTTGCTCTGTGGGCAGGTTTTTTCAGTTTGGCCTGAGGCCTTTGATTTGAGGAACGAGCAATCTCCTTCTAACTCTCTCCACTGGAGAGATGTCCCCTTTCAACCTATCTTTTGGTCCAATACAAATCAATGAACTCAAGACCCAATATACCATGTCTTAAAAATCCATTTAGAAAACAATTGCTCCATTCAAAGTTCATCTCCTTCATTTATCAGAAACTGCTGGAAATGTAATTTTACAGCAATCATTTCATTTCTTGTCTTGAAATAGATTGAGGTAAATGTAAAGTCAATGATTAGATAAATATACTGTCTTGGGTTGAAGCCACGATGCAATATTTGGTGTGTTCAGTACTGATGGACGTTTTATATAGTTACCCAGTTGTATAATGGAACAAATTCCCATGACTCTATTTAAAACACCATGTGGTTCCTCTCAATTAATATTACCAAAAGTACGTTGGCACAAATACAAAAAGCAAGAGGGATTAGTGCTGAGCACACAAGTGCAAGTCATCTTGGCTCTGTACAGATTCTCCTTCATACAATAAACTATATCTGTCCAATTTATCTACTGAGCTGCACTTCATGCAGTAAATAACACAACAAAGATTATTCCTCCTTCAAAAATCACTTCTGTGAGATTATAAATAGAAAGCCTGTGCCAGTAATCTCCAACAGTAGAGTCAAGGATTAAAACCTGATTGAATTAACATGTACATGGGCATGCACATAAGCACTACAGCCATAGAAACATATTGTTTATGAAGTTTCTTCATCTTAATGTCAAGAAAACATATGTATCTTCTTTATTTCCTGCTATCAAGATACATATTCAATATAAAAGAGGGGGAAAAAGGACGAGATGACTTTGAGAAGTAACAAGAAACAGTATATTAGCAAAGCCTTCAGAAAATATCTTTTGGAAATGTAAAGGCTAAATTTTCTGGCACACTGATACCCAGACTACATAACACAGGAATGAATCAAATGATACAATAATAAGTATTTTTTTAAGTTCCCCTTTCCTTGATGTGGTTGTATTTCAGGGATACACAGAAACCATGATTATCAATTGATAAGATTCCACTACTTACTTTTTTAAAAATGAAAATGTCTAATATTCTTTAAAAATCTAACACTTTAATAATTGTCAATAATTTTCAATATAATTATCAATAAAAATCAACATTTTATTTTCTAGTGTCCTCAAGTCCAGCACAGTTAGTGATTTAGAAACTTTGTTCTCTCTACTTCTGAAGTAAAATGAAGAATATGTGACCACTATTTGTAACACTTAAAAAAAATTATGACCATTTTTTAGTTATTATTATTCATATTAACAATCCTACAGTAGTATTTTAGTAGCACACATACTAAAATTGGAATGATACAGAGAGGTTTAGCATGTCTCCTGCACAAAGACAATGTGCAAATTTCTGAAGTATTCCACAAATGCATGTGCATATGCCTGCATACAGCATGCACGAATGCACACACACACACAGGAGCAACTATATAATACCCTGGTTCCATATAATGAAAAAAAAAAAAAAACTTGATACATCTTTGAAGTCATATGCTTATGACCATAACTTACAAATACAGACATACTTTGAAATTTTTATAATTTTCTAAGATTTAAATTGTTCTTTGTAAATATTGTTTTTCTGAATTCTCCAGAAATATTTGATTTTTCTCTGTATTGGTGGAATTCTATAATCACACAATCTTGTATTTTACAATGTTTTCTTCTTTCTCATTGAAATATTTTCTTATTTCTGGTGTTACAAAATTGCATGATAAAGTATACTCTAGTTAAGACTTATAATTCATTGGGCTGGTACTTGGTGACTGCCTTTTCCTTTCTTGGGACTCTCAGGAATTATTTATTAATTTCCATTTTTCCCTGATATCCTAGAACTTCTATTAGAAAATAAACACGTGGATTTTTTTTCTCCACTATTTTTCATCTCTTTGACTTCTTTCCTGCTTTTCAGATTTCCCCTACTTCTAAACTTTCCAGAATTTTTTTTTTTTCAAATAACCTTGTTTTGGATACAATAAACACCTTCCCTTTTCTGCTTCAGGTTATGACTTACGGGTTCCTTGCCTTTTTGTTTTTTTCTCTTCCTTGCATTCCCTGTTTCTTCTGTTTTTTTTGTTTGTTTATTTGGTTGGTTTTGCTTATTTGTTTTCTTTTTTTTTAAGATTTTATTTATTTATTTGATAGAAAGCACAAGCAGGGGGAGCAGCAGAGGGAGAGGGAGAAGCAGGCTCCCCGCTGAGCAGGGAACCCCATGCGGGCTTGATCCCAGGACCCAGCGATTATGGCCTGAGCTGAAGGCAGACGCTTAACTGATTGAGCCACCCAGGAGCCCTCTTTGCTTTTCTTTTTGGAGACTTCACTAATTGCGGCAGCGAGACAAGTTTCAATCACTCACAGGACTTGCAATTACCAAAGCTTAAGCATCTACAGGTCACTGTGAGAAAAAATACAAAATGGCAGCAGCATGGCAGTAGGAGCTTCATCTCGAAGGCTGCCTCACGGCACAGATCAGAAACCACAAATTAGCTCTTACTGTCCTCGATCTGCAGGGCTGTAGTGGACGTACCTTCCTTCAAATCACAAACCACCAAGATAGGTACAGAATACCTCAGACCAGGGCACCTAATAGTGTATTGTGAAGTAACCAGCCCCAGTGGCAGCGTCAGGGTGGGGAAAGGTCACCTAAACCAGATGTAAACCATCACCTCGCTGTTACCAGTTTTCGTAAGTCGGTGCAAACCAGCAGAAACTCACCTTGGCCCCGCGGTTGAAAAGCAACACTATCAATCAGTACAAGTCAGGCCTTGTGTGGAGTCAGTACTGTCTTGGTACATATCTTATTTCAGCAAATCAGCTCAGACTAATTCCAGGCATGCCGGAATTAACCCTCACAGATCAGAGACTTTCCTTCAATAAAAGTGTGAATGACGGACGCCTGGGTGGCTCAGTTGGTTAAGCGCCTGCCTTCGGCTCAGGTCATGATCCCAGCCTCCTGGGATCAAGTCCCACATGGGGCTCCTTGCTCGGCGGGGAGCCTGCTTCTCCCTCTGCCTCTGCCTGCCACTCTGCCTGTGCTCGCTCGCTCTCCCTCTCTCTCTCTCTGACAAATAAATAAAAATCTTTAAAAAAAAAAAAGCGTGAATGAAAATTTTAACTGAAACTCTGAAATAGGCATGCATGGCTTACCTTCAAATCTCCGTGAACAGGCGTTTGCAGTGGAGACCATTAAAGAGGAATCGGGAATTTCATCACTTCAGGCTCTCCGGATTCTCCACGGAAAACTGTGGCGGGAAGAAACCGGAAGTGGCCCGACTTCCTGCGGGGCAACCTCTCGCGGGATAGTGGGAAGGCAGCTGCGAGATGTCCCGCGTGGCTATGGACCCCTACCCGCCAGGCTTACAGCCCTCGCACTCCTCTGTGATTGCTCCTGTCCTCCTTCACTTTAAAGGGCCTTACGAGATGGGCAGTTGCTGGAGATCTTTCAATTGTTGCTTCTGACACAGGATTTAGTGAAGGGTTTACAGTGCACACCTGGGATGGCCCCGAATGTTACCAAGTAACCAAGCAGTCATGGAATGCAACAGTTTTCACAGAGGCTGCTTTACCCTGGCAAAGATTATAGAGGCACGAGTAAAGATGTTTAAGTGTTACAATATTAAGGCCAGAACTATGGGGCCACTGCTGCAGGGCCTTCTACAGTCGTCTATTCAGGGTGCTTCTTTCTGTACTTCATTTACAATATCCTCAGGG
This sequence comes from Taxidea taxus jeffersonii, assembly GCA_003697995.1. NCBI lineage: Eukaryota > Metazoa > Chordata > Mammalia > Carnivora > Mustelidae > Taxidea > Taxidea taxus. Next base: position 41,695 of record RCUC01141326.1, on the reverse strand, counting down.
TGAAGAAGTGAAGGTTGCAATATTCAGCTTTGATCCAGTGGAGTCTCTTGGTTTGCAACTGGTATTTCCCCGGAGTGAATTCAAAACTCGCCCATGTATATGAGAGGGCAAGGAGAGACTGCAGAGGTAGATCGTTGCAGATTGGTACGTGGAAGTTTTAATAAGCAAGAAGAAATTTTCAGTTGTAGTTTGTGGGGTCCGCTTCTGGGCTCCTAAGGAAGCTATACTTTAACATCTATCAAGGTCAGAATGACTGGCAAAACCTCAAAGCGGGGGCTCTAGTTCTGCCCCAAGCACACGTCTGCTTTGTTAAAAATAAATAGCTAAGGGGCGCCTGGATGGCTCAGTGGTTTGAGCCTTTGGCTTGGGTCATGATCTCAAGGTCCTAGGATCCATCCCTGAATCAGTCTCTCTGCTCAACAGGGAGCCTGCTTCCCCCTCTCTCTCCCTCTGCCTGCCTCTCTGCCTACTTGTGATCCTTCTCTCTGTGTCAAATAAATAAATAAAATATTTAAAAATAAGCAAATAGCCAAAAAGGAGCATTCCTTTTTTTTAAGGTTTTTAAATTTATTTGGGTGAGGAGAGAGAGAAGGAGTGAGAGGGGACAGAGGAAAGGGAGAGCACCAGGTCCCCTGCTGAGCACAGACTGCCAGGAAGGGCTGCATCCCAGGACCCTGAGCAGAAACCAAGAGTCTGTGCATCTGTCAGATGTCCCCAAAAAGGAGCATTCTGAACACATGATAAGAGAAAGAAACTTCCCTGGTTCTCATAAGATTAAAGTCATAACCCTTGCATATACTAAAAACAGAAGATAAAAACATAAGATGAACTTTCTGGAACGTTCTCTAGCATGATAGTTTGTAACTCTTTATACAAAACAACAACAAATATATATATATATATATATATGTATATATATATATATATAACCCTACATCAAATGTTCCTTTTCTGGAGCACTCTCTTCTTGGTGAAGGTTTTACATCCCAGGCAGCTGTCCTAACTTGGTCTCAAACAAAACTCTTCCTTTCTCTTTAAATTTTTTTAAAAGATTTGTTCATTTTGCATCATTTATCCCTGGGCTGCAAGATTGGTTCAACATCCGCAAATCAATCAATCAAATATAATACATTAATAAAAAGAAAGAACAAGAACCATATGATACTCTCAGTAGATGCTGAAAAAGCATCTGACAAAGTACAGCACCCCTTCCTAATCAAAACTCTTCAAAGTGTAGGGATAGAGGGCACATACTTCAATATTATCAAAGCCATCTATGAAAAACCCACCGCAAGTATCATTCTCAATGGAGAAAAACTGAGGGCTTTTCTGATAAGTCAGGAACATGGCAGGGATGTCCATTATCACCACTGCTATTCAACATAGTACTAGAAGTCCTAGCCTCAGCAATCAGACAACAAAAAGAAAGTAAAGGCATCCAAATCAGCAAAGAAGAAGTCAAACTATCACTCTTTGCAGATGATATGATACTATATGTGGAAAACCCAAAAGGCTCCACTCCAAAACTGCTAGAGCTTGTACAGGAATTCAGTAAAGTGTCAGGATATAAAATCAATGCACAGAAATCAGTTGCACCACCGACAAGACAGAAGAAAGAGAAATTAAGGAGTCAACAGCACTTACAATAGCACCCAAAACCATAAGTACCTAGGAATAAGCCTAACCAAAGAGGCAAAGAATCTATACTCAGAAAACTACAAAGTACTCATAAAAGAAATTGAGGAAGACACAAAGAAATGGAAAAATGTTCCATGCTCATGGATTGGAAGAATAAACATTGTGAAAATGTCTATGCTACCTAAAGCTATCTACACATTTAATGCAATGCCTATCAAAATCCTATCCAATTTTTTCAAAGAAATGGAACAAATAATCCTAAAATTTATATGGAACCAGAAAAGACCTCGAATAGCCAAAGGAATATTGAAAAAGAAAGCCAAAGCTGGTGGCATCACAATTCCAGACTTCAAGCTCTATTACAAAGCTGTCGTCATCAAGACAGTATGGTACTGGCACAAAAACAGACACATAGATCAGTGGAACAGAATAGAGAGCCCGGAAATAGACCCTCAACTCTATGGTCAACTAATCTTTGACAAAGCAGGAAAGAATGTCCAATGGAAAAAAGACAGCCTCTTCAACAAATGGTGTTGGGAAAATAGGACAACCACATGCAGAAAAATGAAAATGGACCATTTCCTTACACCACACACAAAAATAGACTCAAAATGGATGAAATACCTCAATATGAGAAAGGAATCCATCAGAATCCTTGAGGGGAATACAGGCAGCAACCTCTTTGACCTCAGCTCCAGCAACTTCTTCCTAGGAACAACGCCAAAGGCAAGGGAAGCAAGGGCAAAAATGAACTATTGGGACTTCATCAAGATCAAAAGCTTTTGCACAGCAAAAGAAATAGTTAACAAAACCAAAAGACAACTGACAGAATGGGAGAAGATATTTGCAAAGGACATATCAGATAAAGGGCTAGTATCCAAAATCTATAAAGAGCTTAGCAAACTCAACACCCAAAGAACAAAGAATCCAATCAAAAAATGGGCAGAGGACATGAACAGATATTTCTGCAAAGAAGACATCCAGATGGCCAACAGACACATGAAAAAGTTCTCCACATCACTGGGCATCAGGGAAATACAAATCAAAACCACAATGAGATACCACCTCACACCAGTCAGAATGGCTAAAATTAACATTAAATTGAATTTTAAAATTAAAATTAAAATTAGTCAGGAAATGACAGATGCTGGCAAGGATGGGGAGAAAGGGGAACCCTCCTACACTGCTGGTGGGAATGCAAGCTGGTGCAACCACCCTGGAAAACAGCATGGAGGTTCCTCAAAAAATTGAAAACAGAGCTACCTTATGACCCAGCGATTGCACTACTGGGCATTTACCCTAAAGATACAAATGAAGTGATCCAAAGGGGCACGTGCACCCGAATGTTTATAGCAACAATGTCCACAATAGCCAAGTTATGGAAAGAACCTAGATGTCCTTCAACAGATGAATGGATAAAGAAGAAGTGGTATATATATACAATGGAATGCTATGCAGCCATCAAAATAAATGAAATCTTGCCATTTGTGATGACATGGATGGAACTAGAGGGTATCATGTTTAGCGAAATAAGTCAATTGGAGAAAGACAACTATCATATGATCTTCCTGATATGAGGAAGTGGAGATGCAAGTGGGGGGTTAAGGGGTAGGAAAAGAATAAATGAAACAAGATGGGATCGGGAAGGAGACAAACCAAAAGAGACTCTTAATGTTATAAAACAAACTGAGGGGGGCAGGGGGGAGGGGTGTCGGGAGAGGGTGGTGGGGTTACATTATATGTTTATAAAAAAATAAAAAATGATAAAAAAATAAATAAAAAAAAATTACAAACCAGACTTGTCCTGGGTGGTGGCTAGAGGAGTAGCTCTCGTTGCCTGCCAGAATCTTAAGAGTTTAGAGGCCTTAACAGGGTTCAGGCACATGGATAGTTGAGATGGTCTCAATACCACAGTACTCTCTTAGGGCTGCAACCTGAAATATTTCCTAATGTGGCAAGAGTACAGAACATACATTCCAAGAATAGGGGAAGGCATAAAGAGCCTTTGATTACTGGGTCCATCTCAGGAATCAACCGGCTGTCACATCCTCTTAATGACCTCCTCCAATACTCCACCCTTCCTGACTAGTTCTTATAAGCTGGCATGCCCCCCCACCTTGACAATGTACCCTAGGCAGTCAACTGGTTTGTTAGCAGGGAGGTAGTTCATTTGACAACTATCTAACTGCACCGTGGGCAGATACCATAGCAACAATATAAGCACATGCAAGAGAAATACAGATTTAGATAATGAAACCCAAAATAAGCACCAATATTTTTTCCCACCAAGAGCCCCATGACCCAAACCACTGATTTATTAAGTCCCATAGTCTGGGGTTGAATTATTCAGAATATGCATTTGTGTCCTTGTGTTCTAATAAAGATGATATAAATTAAGACACCATATATTAATAGCTTGGCCAAGTCAAGGTGGTTGTTAGTAATTTAATCTGATACTTAAATATTTCATTCTTTCTTTCTACGAATTTTCTGCTTGTATGTTATATGGAAGATAGAATGTCTCTTCAATGTCATGTTCTTTGCCTGCTCTTGTACATCATAACCTTTAAAATGTGATCCCTATCACTATTCGACAAGGGTACTGGGTACCCGTAGTTAGTACTCAGCTTCTCAAATCCCCTAATGGTGGCAGCCTGGGTTGTATGGCAATAAGAAAAGCTTGGGTTAGGTCAGGCACATGTCCACACAAACCAAGACATACTTAGAACCCTCACTAGGAAGATGGGAGCCATACTATCAATTTACCAATTCCTTCTGATGGTCTTAGACTCCTTTGGCAGTTACCTTGGCCATTGTTTAGAATATACAGGTCATGATCTTACTACATTAATCAAGTCACTGTATTTTATTTTTATTTTATTTTTTTAATTTATTTTTTATTTTTTTATTTGTCAGAGAGAGAGAGAGAGCACAGGCAGACAGAGTGGTAGGCAGAGGCAGAGGGAGAAGCAGGCTCCTTGCTTGGCAGGGAGCCCGATGTGGGACTCGATCCCAGGACGCTGGGATCATGACCTGAACCGAAGGCAGCCGCTTAACCAACTGAGCCACCCAGGTGTCCCAAGTCACTGTATTTTAAAGGCAATCTGGTATCTTTGGAATATGCCATCCCTCTCAGGCACTGTAGCGGTCACTCTTCCTGTGAACCTGATCTGCTGTATATCCTGAAAGGTCAGTTGCTAGGACAGGTACCTGACCTAAGGTATCAGCTTCCTGATTTCCAGGGAGTGTTGGCACTTTATGAGCCAGGACATAGAAGACAGTGAGAACAACTTCAGGCTCTTGCAAGAAAAGCCAAATATTTTCCACATATCCTAATTCCACAAGGACTTATCGTGATCATCCACACCTCAGCTTCTCATTTTCTAAGCCATAATGTCAACTTCTTTAGAACAGCCTGTCAGTGCAAAGGGTTAACAGCCAGGGCTTATGAATGATCACCATCAAAACTGTTCTTGAGTTCAGCCCACTGGTTGCTACAGTTCATTCCTGTTTCCATCCAAAGGTGTCAGTATTGGGCTAAATAACCACTACAGTCCAACTGGGCTCGTTGCCCTGACTAGACCCATCTGTATACAAGGCATCATTGGGAATTTTTCCCCATTCCCTCTCTACAAGCCACAAAAGCCACCACAGGAATAGGGGTGGGAGCATTTGGAGGATCTACATATCTACAGGGCCTAGTAGTGTCCATATTTCTAGAGAAATTGGCTGGTGGACAAGGAACTTAGCTCAAATAGGTTTGCCATTTAGTCAAAGTGGGAGTTCTGAGCTCTGGCAAAGGTAGATCAGTGGAACATATTCTCAATCTACCCCTTGATTAGTAAGATAAGTTCTTTCCATGATGCTCTGTTCTCTTGTAAGAGGCTCCACCTGGAGGAGCACAATGTATACTGTGAGGAGCTGTTGATCTATAGGGATATATTGAGTTTCTGGCCCCTTCTAGAGTTTGGACCAAAATCCTAATGGTATTCTCTCCTTTTTTATTGTCTCTGCCACAGGGGCTAACCCACATCTTCCAGAGTCACAGATACATTTAACTCAAATGGTAGCCCTGCTTGGGAGATGCCCAGAGCTTTAATCTTCTTTACTAGCATTTTTTGTTTTCTCAAAGGCAGCTTGTTGCCCTGATCTTCTGACTGTATGACTTCAAAAACTTGGTGGTATCTGGGCCTTGAATTTTCTGAGTTCACCACTCATCCTCTCCCTCACAGATGTTCCAGCAAAGTCTGCAAAGTGTTCTGCAGCAGAGACAAGTTCATTCAACATTATATGGTCAATGTAAAGTGCCCACGTTTTATTGATGCAGGGAAGGGCTACCATCCCATGATATGTCATGAAGTTGTGTAGGTAACCTTGGGGAAGTACTAGAAAGATCCATTGTTGCCCCTTCCACTTGCAGGCAAACTAGTCTGTGACTCTGTGGCCAGAGGCATACTGGAAAATAATTTTTTTTTTTTGACAAGTCCACTATGGCATGGTATTCTCCTAGGACCATGGCCATGGTATCTAAGATGGTGGCAGCGTTGGGCACAGCCATATCAGCAGGAGGCACTACCTTGTTATCAGTAGCCCACAATGATCTCCCATGAGCCATTTGGCTTTTTCACTGGCTATATCATACTATTAAAAGCACTGTGGATAGGGTACATAATATCTGTTCAGTGCAAATCTTGTTTCTATTTCCTTATGCTCTCCAGGCAATTTATTTTGTTTGACAGGTACCACTCTTCCAAGGAGGGTAGACTTACTGGTTTTCAGTTTGCATTTCTCTTCAGCACTGGTTTGATTATTCTAATCTGAAGGTAGAATTTACTGATAGAGGTTTGAAGAGTTTGACCTTTTAAGACATTATGACTCAATATGTTCTCAGGTATTAGAGAAATAGAATTCCTGTTCTTGATAAGGAGAATGCCCAATTTGCTGTGTCTAAAGGACCTTCCTGACCATAATGTTTGCCCTGGGAATATTAGAGATACTCACACCCTGTAGGTGGTATAATTAGTTTAAAAAGCAGGGTAGAAATTTCTACTGATGTTGATGTCACAAAATAAACCAAAATACGTTTATGTACACATGATATATGGATAAAATATTCTTAGCAGCATTGATTATAAATAATCTTGGAAAAATCCAAATCTTTATTTTTATTAGAATAAATAAGTGAATCATTGTGCATTCATAAATTGAATGCAAAACTCTGATACTGACATATTATTATATTCATTTACATATTTGGTTTCAAAAATAAGTTTCGGCAATGAAATGCATGCAATAAAGTAAAATAAATAATAAAGGAAGAAAAGCAAAATAAGGATAAATAGGGGCCATAGATCTATATAGAAGCCATTAATAAAGTGGCTAATGTGCACACAGACTATATTGGTATCAAAATTCTGACATTTGTGTGAATTTAATTTTATTTTCATAATATTTCAAGGTTTATGTTCTTATAGCTATGTTTAACCATTTTTCTGTGCAATCACTTGAAAAAGCGTAATTAATATCTGGAAGAGTTTTTCCCAAATTTTCTTGAAATTAAGACTTTCATTAAATACCTGAGTGCTAGACTCAGCTTCCTAGCTCTGTTGTTCTACATTGGATGACAGAAGATGACATAAATATATTGTAAATTTTCCTTACACCCCCATTTGTATTAATGTTATCATATACTTTGAAGTTGATGGGATGGGTGGACATAAATTCTCATTAGCAGCTAATGAAATCTCTGCCTATATGGATTTCTATTTTATCCAAAAATTATCACTATATTTGGGAGAACATATATAAGGCTCAGCATAGCCATAGTTTATGTACATTGTCATAAATGCAATTTGATTATGTAGCTGGAATAGAATGTCAGCAGCCTATGAGCATTTTAAGAGAAAGTAATTTGTTTTTCTTTCAGTAATGATCCTATGAATTTTAGATTACAATGACACCAGGATAATCTATACCTAATGCTTGCTTTTGTCAAGGAAAAGGTGATTTTCTTTCTTTCTACTCCTGATAACCTTTTCATTGGACTTTTATTCTTTCTAGCCTTCCCTCTGAGATCTTGCCCAGGTAATTATATCCTCTCTTTTCAATACCTGCAATCTCCTCTGGCTTCTCGGTCTAAAAAACATGCTGAATTCTCCTATTAAAAATAAAAACAAAACCAAAACAAACCCTTGATCCTTAATCTATCTTGTTTCTCTATCCCTTTCTCTTCCAACTGCCTAAATGCTCATTGGCTTCTCCACAAATTAAATTGAGAGTAAATACATTGTATTCCTCAAACTCTTTCCTAGACTTCTGTTACAACATTATCAAGACTTTTACATCATATTTCAAAGTGCATGATGTAAACCATGTTGATATTGGCATGTACATAGAAATCAGGGAAATGTCTGTTAGTGTAGTCTTTGATTTCTAAAATTTTCAAAATATAGAAAAATAGATTTTATGAGAGAAAGAGGTATTGGGGAAAAGTAACATTTCTATATTTTAAGTACATACTGTAGTATGTTGAAGTTTTTATTAACAAATTACATTTATATAAACTATTGATTCCACTATTTTTTTCTAAGTCAGTAGTACCGAACTTAAAATACTGTTGTTCCCCAAAGCCCTAAAAATGTCTACAATGTAGAGTTTAGCAAGTAAAATTCTGTAAATGACAAATGTCTATTACCAGTATTTCTCGAGTTATTATTCAGAATAAAGTAAAATTTGTCATAGTATGTTAGGTCTTGGAGGCTTTCTATCTGTATATACATATATATGAATGAAAGAAGTGAGTCAAAGAGGGGTTTCCTCAAGTCAGTGCCAACACCTGAAGTCAGTGATATATATATATATATTTTTAAAGCCATCCAGTGCTATCATAAATGATGTCAACAAAGCTCTTTGCTTCAGGCCCACCCCTAGTAATTATTTGGCCTTGGGCCAAAGTACAAATTAACATGCATATCCCAAATATTTAATGTATAAATCCTTCTACATCCATGATCCAGTGGCATGTCTACCAAGGACCCCTAGACCATTCAACAAGGTTTAGAACTCCAATACAGACTGCTTTTCTTCCTCAAAACTAAGGATTTCATGGAGCAGGGCTGGAGAGGGTATTGTATAAAATGATGCTGAATTCAGAATTTCTGGAGTGTGGCTGAACCCAGTTCTAGTCCAGATGTTGACTGACTTGGTCAAGCTTCCCAATGAGCCAGAGTGAACTGGTTCCCTCCACCACCTTCACTTTTTCAACTCAGAATTTCCAAAGCAGTTTCAAGTGCTTCTCTAAACTAACTCAACCAAGAGGATGTAGTGCAAACCTAGGAAACACTAAGGGTGCCTTAAGGCAGCCAATTTTTAACAAAAATAACACCATTTCATGGGTTTCCCAGGGCAGAAGCTCAGATTCTTTTTTACCTTCATTTTGCAGCCAAGTAGACACTTACAAATTTATAATCCCTCATTTTCTTGTCTGTGGCCCCCATTTTGGTTTGAGCAATTCTTCAACATAATTGCAATTTGTTAGGAAACATTAAAAGTTTCCATATAGGCATAAAATTTATATAAAATGTGTCTCAGTGCTTATGAATTGCAGAAGAGCTTTAAAGTATGTTGCTTCAGGGCACCTGGGTGGCTCAGTGGGTTAAAGCCTCCGCCTTAGGCTCAGGTCAGCTCAGGTCATGATCCCAGGGTCCTGGGATCGAGCTCCCCATCGGGCTCTCTGCTCCGTGGAGAGCTGGCTTCCTCCTCTCTCTCTGCCTGCCTCTCTGCCTACTTGTGATCTGTATCTGTCAAATAAATAAATAAAATCTTAAAAAAAAAAAGTATGTTGCTTCATGGGGCACCTGGGTAGCTCAGTCATTAAGCGTCAGCCTTCTGTTCAGGTCATGATCCCAGCATCCTGGGATTGAGCCCCATATGGGGCTCCCTGCTCAGCTGGGAGTGGCTCTTCCCTCTCCCGCTCTCCCGTGCTTGTGTTCCCTCTCTTGCTATCTCTCTCTGCCATAAAATTTTTTTTTAAATCTTTAAAAAAAAGTATGTTGTTTCTGATACCTGTAACTAAGAATGATGTTGCCCTAATTTCTAAAATTGGCAATCTTTAAATATAGTTTTATAACAAAATTCATAATGAAGGCTTTTGACATGTGTATGTGGTTCACACTGATTCCAGACTGGGTACAATAAGCTAAAAACATGGACAAGGTAAATTAAGGTTTTCTTAGCTTTTTGAGCACATGATTATCTGCCAAAAAGAAAAAACTACGAAGTTTTTTCCCAGTCACTGAAAAATCATATAAAAACAACAACTATAGGGGCACCTGGGTGGCTCAGTGGGTTAAGCCTCTGCCTTCAGCTGAGGTCATGATCCCAGGGTCCTGGGATCGAGCCCTACATGGGGCTCTCTGCTCAGCGGGGAGCCTGCTTCCCTCTCTCTGCCTGCCTCTCTGCCTACTTGTGATCTCTCTCTGTCAAATAAATAAAATCTTTAAAAAACAACAACAACAACAACAACTATAATAATTAGAAAAATACTTACAAATCAAAGCAATATCTCTACCACATTTTAAAAATTGTTTGTGGGGACGCCTGGGTGGCTCAGTTGGTTAAGCGGCTGCCTTCGGTTCAGGTCATGATCCCAGCGTCTTGGGATCGAGTCCCACATCGGGCTCTTGCTCGGCAGGGAGCCTGCTTCTCCCTCTGCCTCTGCCTGCCACTCTGTATGCCTGTGCTCGCTCTCTCTCTCTCTAACAAATAAATAAATAAAATCTTTAAAAAAAAATTGTTTGTGGTACTATTTACATGTAAGAAAAAAGATATCTTTTGTAGCTCAGTATATGAATTGTAGTGTGTACATGAATACTTCAGCTGAGATTAGGATTCCATTGCTAATGATTATAATTACCATAAAATTCATTGCAGTTGGGCTATTTTAAAAGTAAAAATAAAGACACATTGTTCTTTCAAATCGTAAAGGCTGGAGTTAGAATAACTATTTCTAGACTTAGTCCCAGTTATGCTAAATATTATTAGGTTGTCTGTCCTTGAAATTTAGATTCAATTTCATCCACTGTTTAAATCTGATTTTACAAATCAAACTCAAATAAGGAAACAAATGGAAATGCATCTTTCAGCAGCATCATCTGACAGTATATGATAAACAGCATCATTTACAGGACACTGCATCATACCATTTACATTTAGAAGGAAGAAAAATGCTGATTAAGCTTCCATTTAGCCCAGGCTTTCCAATACATAGCGTGTTAAGCAATTCAATCTTTTCAGCTTTAAAGCCACACACATCTCTAATCATAACACGCCAGAAGCAATAAAACTACCAGAATGGGTGGGGGTGTTTACTTCTGACACATTATAACATCTCTGAGCCAGCAGTATTCCAAAAACATGTGTTATTATTATCTCTGGATTGACAGCTCAGCACCCAAGGGTCTCTTCTCCCCTCCAAGGTTTGTTTTTAAAACTCACAAAGGGCTCCCTTAAAATAAGTGTAAAATTGCATTTCTCATTCAATGACACACCACTTGTTTCAAAGGAAAAAAGAAATCAACTGACTGTTTGTGCAATTAAATAATCTCCATTTTGGAGCAGAGTAAAACAAAACAAAATTGTTAAACATTGTTCAGTGTTTTTTTATTAGGTTTGGTGGAAGTTGTGTATGCATTAAAAGTGCTCATTTTTATTTTTGAACATACTAGCATTGGTGATACTTCTAGAGGAATACCAAAGATCTGTAATATAAAGATAAAAATACAGGGGCACCTGGATGGCTCAGTTGGTTAAGTGGCTGCCTTTAGCTCAGGTCACCATCCCAGAATCCTGGGATCAGGTCCTGCGTGCAGAGGCGGGGGAGGGGGGGGTGGGGGGGTGGGGGGAGTGGGGTGGGGGGTGGGGGTGGGGGTTGGGGGTGGGTTCCTGCTCAACAGGAATTCTGCTTCTTCCTCTCCCTCCGCTGCTCTCTCTGCTTCTGCTCCTCCCTGCTTCTGCTTTCTCCCTCATGTGATCTTGCCCTCAAAAGAAATAAATAAAAGTCTTTAAAAAAAAATAAAAATACAAAGAGGAAAACTTCATTACTTTGTAACTTCAGATGATTAAATAAATGTCTTAGCTGACCCTGAACTTTTTACTAATTATGAAGAAAAATCTCTCTCTGTGTAAAGCATCAATAGTTTAAAAAAAAGAATCGTAGATTATTAGATTTAAGTAGTATGTTATTTGGATAACTTTTTAAGCACTCTTTAGTATTTCAAAGTAATTATCTTACCAATCTGTCTACTTATAAAACATTCTTATCTGTTCCTTAAAGCAATTTCCAACATGTAGTCCTGACATCTAACTTTTGTTATTGAATGTAGATAAAATAACTAAAATATATATATTTAAAATAGTTTGCAATTAAGACTGACTTCTATTCTACAAGTCCAAAGTACAGAGAGGTTTTGTTTTTGTTTTTCATTTTAGAAACTCTTGCTTGGAAGCTAATATTCTTTTTTTATTATGCCCCATTTACTTTAATTATCCTCACACACAAAAAAAAACTACACAAAAAAAAACCAAAAACAGAAAAAACTAAAGGTGAGAAAGGAGAATGCTTGTGTCTTAAATTATCCCTTGTTAAAACTCAGAAAGAAGACAATATGGATGATCAGTTCCCATATGATAAAGATTGTGAAATAGGGAATTAAAAAAATCTATATCTAAATATGAGTAAAGTATTTCAGATCAGTAAAATTCCAAATTTTCTGAAAAAAATATTTTAGTTATAGTACATTAGATCTCATGGCTGAGTTGTGGTAAACGAGGCAAATGTGTGCATATACAAATATATATATAGAGAAAGATGGACAGACTGACTTAACCTGGATTCCCTTTAAAATTCATTACTAGGATAATAGACCCTAGCTCTTTCCTGATCTGAAACAAAACATGGCTCAAGTCTAAGCTTAGACCACTTCTGGATATTCTGATTTTTTTTTAAACTACAGTTATTATTAAATGTGCATTTATCATACACTATCTTGTGGACAGCATGTGTGGGCATGTGTGTGTGAGTAATCTATTTAATATCTTTTCACCTATGCATTCATCCTTCAAGTATAAGCTTAAATGCCACTTCCTCTTTTAAAGCTACCGAGATCACTCCCAAATGAAGTCAAATATATTAATTTCATATGCTTACAACACTCTATGCTTGCCTTTTAACACCTTTTTTATTTTTATATTTTATTTATTTTAGATTTTATTTATTTGAGAGAGAAAGAGAGAACAAGGGGGAGGGAGAGGGAGAGAGAATCTGAAGTAGACTGCACTGAGTACAGAGCCCTGACTTGGCACTCAATCCCACGACTGTGAGATCATGACCTGTGCCGAAAACAAAAGCCAGACTCTTAACTGACTGAGCCACCTAGGAGTCTTTTAACACCTTTTTAAAAACTGTACTTGAATAAGTATTTGTGCGTGAATGTCTGCTGTTTCCTGCTCTTGACTCTATGCTTCATGAGACGGTGACCCTTCCTGCCAATCCATGTCTGTCTCACTACTGCCTAGCAAAATGCATGGTCATAAAATGGGAATGGCTTCATGAAGAATGAACATGGAAATGAAAGAACACATGAATGAATGATACTGAAGATCCTTGAGAATTCTAGGATAATATTTTCTTCTTCTTCTTTTTTTAAAATCTGAGTGCATATTCCTTGGAACTACTACTAGAAAAGAGTTCTGAAATCTGTACTAGGGAATAATAGACCTATGGTTTCATGAGGAGATAGAAATTAATCAAGTAACTATATAAATTAATATAAACCAACACTGTAATAATGTGTAATAATAAAAGAAGGGTATATGATATTGTAGTAGATGGAGCAATGAAAATGTATAGTAGGTTGATTTCTCTAAGTCAGAAGGAAATCATGCAAGGCTTTTCTGCAGAATTTAAGATAGGGCTGAAATCAGGAACAGGCTTTGGGTAAGGTAGATTTAATATTACCCTATATCTCTGATAACAAAATTAGGGCCAAATAATGTTTATAAATTTGCCATATATGCAACTAATTTGTATAAAGGCCAAGGCTAGATCTCAGGGAGAAGTAAAAGTAACATTTATTGAGACACCATCACTATCAATTATTAGGAACTGCTTTGAAATATTACTTGTTTTTGCCTCATTCATTTTCTTTCTCTCTCACTCAGGAGTTTCAGTTCTCTTTATTTCTTGGCTCACACTATAGGGAAAGAGAACTGATAATCTGAATGATCAGCAAAAAATTATCTATTATTCTACATTCACTATTAATTATGTTCACCATTGTCTAAAAAACAAGTCATACTAATTATGGATGATCTCTTTTATACTTCCTCTGGGCATCTAGCTGTCTCAGTAAACTACACTGTGGCCAATTCTGTAGTTGGAGCAGCTTCATTCTGCCCATTCTCATTCCATTCACTATGGTGGCTCATTGGGTACTCACCTGTCTTCAGTGGCCATGCCAGCATTCTTTATCTCTGCATGATTGTCACTGTTTCTATTTCCTGTGCTGTATAATATGGAGGAAATTAATAATATCCAAAGATTTAGATTCTCTTTCAGTGTAGACAGAAAAGAAACTTTGATTTGGCCATATAGGCTTATTTGTGTGATTCGACCAGACAGATCAGATTCATGGCTTTGCATTGGATGTTACCCAACTTCCACCCTCCTAAAAATCAAATACCTCTGGAGTATTTCTTCTAGGGGACTTCTTGAGTAGTGGTTATAAAATTTATGGCAAGATTCAGTCACTCTTGATTTCTTGGCTATAACAGCACCTAATCCAGGAGGTTGGCATGTGATGGCTCCTGAGCCAAATTCTATCTGCTTCCTGTTTTGTAGATAAAGGTTTATTAGAACATAGCCATGCCCTTTCATTTGCGTATCAATTCTGGCTACTTTCATGCTTTGTGGAAGAGTGGAGTAGTTGTCAAAGATTGTATGGTCTGCAAAGCTGAAAGTATTTACTGTCTGATCCTTCATAGAAAGGGGACATTGATCTAAGCTAATCTTTCTTATAAGTACTGTTTACTTAACATTTCTGACAAAAAAATCTGAACTGAATCATCTAATAAAGATACTAAAGATTTACAGTAACCTAACACTTGGCCAAGAAGAAATTGTGTGGTTGAGTTAACCATTTTTGCCAATAACCGATACATATAGGAAAGAGTAAAGGGCTTAGAGATACTAGAATTTCCCTCTGCAATGAGTGAAAAAATAGAAAGACCCAAGGTACACAAAGGAACCCTCAGATCCCTATGTTCCCTATTTTTATACATTAGCCATTTTATGATTTTATTTATTCCCTTGAATCTCTCCTTAGCATTTATTTTAGCTACATTTCCCCTGTCCTCTTAAAGTCGACCCTGGGCCTCACTCTACCATAGGGAGGCTTTGCCTGAGAGGACTCGATAAATAGCATTTTCTGGAGCTGGTGATAAAATGTTCTGTAGCATGTATGTAAGAAGATCAAGGATGATCACTGGCTAGTTGGTTCTGCTGGCTACAGTCATCTAGACTAAGTGCTGATGGAATAATATAAAATGACATGTCAAAACAAAACAAAACATTAGAGATATATTTTCAAAATACTCTATGAATCAAAGATTTTTTCATGCTGACACTTTCAAATTAGATTAATGGAACTATCATACAGTATGATATATTTATGAAATATTCCAAGATATTTCTATAGAGATACAGCTTCAACTTTCCATGAAACCAATCTGAATTTGAATTTAAGCCCCTATTTTTATTTGGTGTGAACAGAGAATTAAAAAAATATGTGAGTGGATGCCTCTGTTAAGCATACGATAGTACTAAAAGACTTTACTATCATTACGATTATTTGCCAATAGAAATTCCTCAGGCAAGTCATTAACTTCCAAGGGTCTCATTTAGTTCTCCTCTCAACTTTGATCAAATGATATATAAAATTTAAATTACTTACAGTTGATTCAAATAGATTATATTTATAACATGTGATATGTGAAGTATTCTCAGAACATTCATGCAAGAAATATAAGACTGCATCCAATTCTATTTATTTTATAGGTGGAGAAACCAGGAAGATTCAAGTATGAGCAAAAATGTACCTTTACTTCAGTTGATTATTAAGGATACAAGTCTACAAATAAAATGCAATATAGAATATCAGTACTTAAAGTACTCTTCTGGGAGAATGTCATATTTATGGAACTTGGTGCTATTTCTTTTGATTTAGCTTGTATTTCTAACTAATATTTTCAGTAGTCTTCTAAAGGCTCAAATCATACTATAGGACTTATGGCAAAAGTCAGCAGTATTTTAATCCCCACTTCAATTTACCAATCCCCAGAGGGAACCACTTTCATATCTTGTAATTTATTCTTTTGATAAATATCTCTATATATCTAAATAAATTCTTTTATTACCATTTTTAAAATTGCTGATTTCTAAGCATTCTCTGTTGACTTCCTTCCATGAAAGATGAGGATCTAGATGTCCTTTGTACACTGCCACCTCCTTGTCACCCCCCCAGCCCCACACTCACACACACTTACTAAACCCTCATTCTCCCAATATACCTACTTCGTGATGGTCATTTAGGTTACATCAATGTTCCCTG
Organism: Taxidea taxus jeffersonii; assembly: GCA_003697995.1. Lineage (NCBI taxonomy): Eukaryota > Metazoa > Chordata > Mammalia > Carnivora > Mustelidae > Taxidea > Taxidea taxus. The sequence goes on along the minus strand of RCUC01141326.1, from coordinate 25,391 downwards.
TACACAATTCATGAATATGTAAATGCTATTGACAGCTGAGTACTGCCTCACAACAAAGAAGGTCCAGGTATAAATATTAAACTTTCAACATCCTTTTTATTTGATTCCACATTTCCCCCCACTTCAAAAGGCACTTGATGTCCTTTCTGAGTGTTCCACAGTATAACAGATTTTTTTAAATCATCTCTGCTTGTTGCCAGGTAGAAATTATCTGTCTTAGGCCTTTTTAATGTGCATTAGTCAGAGTTCTCCTGAGAAACAGAATCAGAGAGAAAAAGAGAGTGATTGATCGATTGATTGATTATGAGGAATTGGCTCATAAATTACAGAGGCCAAGGAGTCCCATGATCTGCCATCTGCAAGCTGGAAATCTAAGAAAGCTAGTGGTGTAGTTCTAGTCTGAATTCAAAGACCTAAGAACTAAAAGTGCAGATAGTGTAAGTCCTAGTCCAACAGCAGAAGACCAGTGTTCCAGCTCAAGCAATTAGACAGACTAAGGGAATTCTACTTTCCTTCACCTTTTTGTTCAAGTCCTCAACATGCTGGATGATGCTTACCCACAGTGGAAAGGGTAGTCTGCTTTACTCAGTTCACCAATTCAAGTGCTAATTTATTCTAGACAAACCTTCACAGACATACTCAGAAATAATGGTTGAAGAGATAAATTTGGGCATCCCATGACTTAGTCAAGCTGACACATAAAATTAACCATCACACCATGCATATATTCAGTTCCCACTTTTCCTAACCGTCCATTGTTATATTCTATCATCTTTGTCATTTTTGGCTTAAGTCTTTTTTTAAAATAAATTCCTTTCTTGTAAGTTTATCGGTATTTTAATGGGGAATACAATATAATGTGTGTGACCAATCCACCATCTTCAACTGTACACCACTAATATTTATTTAAATCTTCATTAATTGAAACTCTATTTTATTGAATGGAGAACATGCAGACTACTCACTCCTAGGAGGTACTCTTATATTTACACTTACGTTAAACAAAATAAGAGGAAAGTCTCAATGAATCATTGAGTATTTTTAACTCTCAGGAAATTAACTGAGGAGTGTTTGGAAACTTGTGAGGCCACAGATGGGAAGTAAGGGGACTATCTTAGGGCACTTGTTGATACCAAAGGAAAATGAAAATCCTCAGTATCCATTAATATGTACTAAATGCTGTGTCATGCATAAAGTCCTTCCACAGGTCCTTGTGAATATCATACCACACAGATAAATATGGATTTGCCTGCCTTTTCACATGCTGTACCTTTTATCTAAGAACTTCATCACTTTGGTCACATAACTATTAATAGTCTTTTACAATTCAGATATAATGTCATCTTTCTAATCAAATATATCTCCATCAGCTTTTACTATAGTGACTCTCTTCTGTACTACCATATTACCCAGAAAATATCTTATGATAGCCCCTTAGTAAGTTTTTAGACTTACCCCAAACATTTGTTATCCAGGATAAGAGTACAAAGGGAGGTACCCTGCTCAAATTCCATGTCCTTTAGCTTTCTATCATATCTCTATCCTGTCCCTTTCCCTCTCAGGGGGGCTAATGTAGATGTTTCCTCCAAAGTTGAGTCACATATCCTTTTACCCACCCTTTAGGCAGAAGAAGAATGCACAACATAGGATAATCTTCCAGAAAACAGTCATGTAGATGAAGCTCACACAGGTTCCTCTGCCATTTGGAAGGCTAATTCTCTGCCAGGATATCCAGAGAAAGCTCTAAGACATCTGGGCCCTGTAGACTCCTTACCCTATAACAAGAGAAGACCAGAGTAGATATATCTACTGTATCAGAGCCACTGGTATTGTATATATCCCTTGAAATTGGTGATTTGTTTTCTTCTGTTTCCTCCACTCCAGTTTGAGCTCCTTAGGTAGAAGAACTATGTATTGTTAATCTCTGCATGTGTCAAATTAACATAGGGTTTTCCCCATGGGATTGCTCAAATGATTCTTGAATGGGAATATATCAGAATATGTTAGAAATGTCAATGTTGTCTCAAGGGAGTTCTTACTTGCCCATGAGCCAGTTTCATAGATAAATTTTCCTAGGGGGAGAAGAAAGTTTCCAAGTCTAATCAAGGGTGATCACCATAACTAAAGCAGGTAGAACAATTGTCCTAGGAGTTGGAATTGATACACAAAGAGCTTCGGTTAATTAGCTATTGTTATTGGACATGAAGATACATATATATTACAAACTATATTTGAGCCTTAAAGAAGTTGAAGAGAAAAAGAGAAAAAACAATGCCAAAGACCAACAGAGGTAAGCTGTCATAGGGAATCCTGTGACTCCAGAGAAACAGAAGTGGGAAGCCCAGACTCCTCATATCTTTTCAGCACTCTCCTGGATTTGGTCCTTGAAAGATTCAATTATACTTCCTTTTGTTGAATTCTATTTGATATGCCTGTAAACGAATAGCTCTCTCCACATTCCCTATCCTGTTTATGTGTGTATTTTTACCTATAATTTCAATATTAATTTGTCTCTGCAAATAGTGATTACTTTCTTTTTACTGTTACATCTTAGAGGTAGCATATTTTCTTATATATTTATATCAAGTCTACCCCATATACATGAAATTCTGAGTGTGTTCAACACTCAGTTGTTGTCTGAACGGCTAGTGGATCCTTTACTTTCTCCAATGAACTTACTATCAGGTGGTGAAACAGGTTTTTGAAATTGTATTTTTAACCTTTTTAGGGCTATTTGAAATGGATTACTCTTCTACCTTAAATATAATCCTAGTGACACTCTAAACAACAAATATATTTCTAAAAAGACTTCACTTTTTGAATTAATTGCTGGAAATGAGTGATTTAAGGCTCAGGGTAATTCATTTGTAATAAATATTTTTCTGTAACATTTAATATATTTTTTCTTTATGGACAAATAATTAGCACTATTGGAGATGCCTGATTGCCTAACTAAATGCTGGGTATTTCCTCTAATTTGAGTTGTATTTTGTGGACTACAACCCTAAAGATTAAATGAACATCAGGATACCCTTTAATGGGAAATATGCTACAGAGAATTATCACACAGCCTGCATTTCACACAAGAGCAGGAGGGCATGCTATACACTGTCCGTGATTCTAAGGAAATGGATATTTCTTTTTTTGTTTTTTAAGATTTTATTTATTTATTTGACAGACAGAGATCACAAGTAGGCAGAGAGGCAGTCAGAGAGAGAGAGGAAGGGAAGCAGGCTCCTGGCTGAGCAGAGAGCCTGACCTGGGGCTCGATCCCAGGACACTGAGATCATGACCTGAGCCAAAGGCAGAGGTTTAACCCACAGAGCCACCCAGGTGCCCCAGGTGTGAATACATGTTTGCATGAGACTGTGATTTTTTTTTTTTTTCTAAACAGCATGTGATAGCCTCTTCTCTGTCACTTCATGAGTGGGCTATCACTAATTGCACCAAAGAATTTCCCCAAGTCCAATTTTGAACTGTTTGTTAATTTGCCATCCTCCACAATTGATTCTGGTTACTGGTGTACTTTGAGCATACTTATGAGTATACTTATGAGTACATGGGGATGCATTTTTTTTTTTAAAGATTTATTTATTTATTTGTTAGAGAGAGAGTGAGCACAGGCAGACAGAGAGGCAGGCAGAGGCAGAGGGAGAAGCAGGCTCCCCGTCGAGCAAGGAGCCCAATGTGGGACTCGATCCCAGGATGCTGGGATCATGACCTGAGCCGAAGGCAGCTGCTTAACCAACTGAGCCACCCAGGCGTCCCGGGATGCATGTTTTTTAAAACCGATAAATTATAATTGGGACATCTGGGAAACATTAAATTGTGTCCCAAATCAAAGCTATCACAGGCAAAGCACTTGAACAGAAGTCCAGAAAGCTGAACCATATTGATCTGCTGTTAACCTCGGGCAACTTAAGAGAACCAAGTTCCTTTTCTTGAGGTCACTAACGGCTCTTTCATTTTGAAGACTAAATGGTTTATCAGAAACATATATTGGCATAGTTTTATGACATAATTTAAACAAAATAAGACTTTGCATATTTAGAATATATAGGTTTTCACTTCACATAATTGGGTGTAATGTGTTCACAAGTGTACTAGTTTCACAGGTGTCTTACAGGACTGTTGGAATTCACAAAACTTTCATGTGGATTGGCTTTCTGAGGAAATCAGAGCCCAGGTTGGCAAATTTGCAATAAGAGTTAAATATATACTTAAATTGATACAAATAGGGAAAGATCAGATAAAATTCATGAAACATTTTTCCAAAATCTCAACACATTTCTTATCCTGCCACACCAAGAAACTGAATGAACAAAACATGGACAGTGAAGAGGGATGGGTAATTATGATTCTTCTCAATAACATCTTCATGAATTCAGTACTGCCTTTGTTAACTTTGGGTTAAGATTCAGACTCATTACTGAAGCCAGCATCAAGTGTTCACCTCTTTGACAATTACAATATGTCAGTGACACATTAGCTATGGAATTACAGAGTCTAGATTTTAATTCATTTGGAAAGAGAAAGGGTATTAGGAAAGACCTCTTTCTGAGCTCAGTATGTCACTTAGGCTGGGATGATGGAGAGGTAAAGAATAAGGTGGAGAATACTCTAATCTTTGAAAGATTTAAGGGACAGAAAAAAAAAGGAGTATCTTCTTGAAATGCCTTGTTCTGAGGCAATCTGAGTAATTGTTGTTTTTAACTACCCCTCGGTTAAATATGCTTCCATCATGCTATCTGTACAGAACAATGATTTGTTTTGCTTTCACTGTTGGCAAAGCAGGAGGTGTGAATATACTTTTCAAATCCTCCAGGGGACTGTCAAAGTCTTCCCCACCCCCAGCTGAAGACTAATTTAAACTACAGCCTCTCCCTCTTTGGCGGTCTTCCATGTATGAGCCAGAAAGTAGTTCTCCATCTGGAATTCTCATTGATGCAACCCTAGCAAGCCCTTGGGGAAGGGGGAAACTTAAAAATCAGTCTTTTGACACTCATAGTCTTGAGAATGTTGAAACTGTACATGATAATGCACAGACAATGTATAGATAACGAACCTCTCTTTCACAACTAGAGCACTACTGCTGGCACATGCACATACACACACACCTACCATTTCTCAAATGGAAATCACAAATGTGAAGGAGGGACAATCACATGTATGACTGGGAAGGAATTCTCGGGTAGTTCATGCATGGCTTTTAACAGCCACTTGGAGAGCTGCTTTAGTTTTCACGTAACTCTAAGGAGAATGTATGAATCACATAAAATGCTCCAAAGGCCAACACATAGAGATAGTTAAATAGACATTGTTATCACTCCTTCATGTTTGTTATCTAAAAAGAGAAGTAAAAGTTTCTGCCCATCAGAAGAAGTCACCTGCAAACAACAAAGTACATGATACATTCTCCTTTAGATAAATGGATAAATACTGTTGTTCTTTGATTATAAAATATACATACTCATTTAAACATTTCTGAAGTGAGAAGTATCAGACAATCAATATATGCACTTAATACAATGTTTGTTTCATCAACATACTAGCATTAAAGGATGGGGTGTCATAATCATTGGCATCTTAAAATGAAAGCAAAATGGTATGTGGGAATAATCCCCATGACAATGAATTGAGTGGGTAGACAGTGGCATCATTCCTGTATTCAAGAGCTGAGGACAAACTAATGTTGGTGAACAGTGATAATTCTGGCACAGTTGTCACATATTTAAAATGTCAAAATATAAATATTCTGTGGCTTCTTTCTTAAATTATTATCTATAGTATTTAATAATCAAATATTATATAAAGAGAATCTTCCTAACTGGTGAGATATGAAACTGATATGCATGTCTTGAATGAACTATTTTGTGTCCAAATGTGCATCTAATTTGCCTGAATCAGCAGGAGCCCTCATTTATGATATTAGTTTATATAAACACAAATAATCAGCAGGAGCTCTCATTTATGATATTAGTTTATATAAACACAAATAATTGTATGTATGTGCCATGTTATAAAGAGTTAAAAAATCATGTATATAAGAGGGAAATGTGGGAGGAAATATTACAAGTTTATTATATCTGTTTTGCAAAATACCTGGTATTGCCAGCCACATGTACCGAAATCCAAAATCAACTTTTAAGACTCCCTCACAGAGTCAAGTGGATAAGCAAGCTGGAAGAAGCCCTCAATGACTGAAAAGATGCTACACATATATGGTTGGGAATAAGTAAAAAATATGTTCATACACATATTTTTTCTGAAGACAGAAATTAAGCTATATTTTAATAACAAATCATAAATCAAGGATATTTTTAAACCAAGACATAAATGGCACTCATAAATGGAAAAGTCATAGGGAAACAAAGCAGGAATTGGCATGAAAGTGAATGTGTAGGATCATAAAATGGTTTGGGGAGTCAAGAAACTGTGGTATGTTGTCTGGTTTTCCCAACACCATCTGTTGAATCACTATATTCTATACTTGAAACTAATATAACCCTCTATGTTAACTACTGGAATAAAAATTAAAAAAAAAAAACTGTGGTAGGGCTTTAAAAAGAAATTTTGCCTGGGGCATGGGAAATATATTAGATCTGAAAGAGAAATTTTATATCAGGGCCTTGGCAAGACAATACAAAGATTATTCTGCTAATTTAGCTACTAGAGGAGGGGAACTGAAAAGGAAAGATCCAGTTAAAATATAATTTCAACAGCCTTACAAGAAATAATACCAACAGGAAGAAGAAGATGGAAATGAATATAAGGGGCTGATGTTAGTATCTTATTGCACGTAGACAGCAAGGAAGAGGAAAGAGAATTAGAAGCAATACAAATTTTCATACTTGAGTGACTCAGAAGATGGCAGTGGAAATATGAGAGGTGGTAAAGAAAATGGAAAAACAGCTACGAGGATTAAATGATGAAATCAGCTTTAGAAATACATTCTTAGAGGTGTTAATGGAATATGAAAATGGAAATTATAAACAGGGATTGAGAATCAATAGTAAAAGTATACAAGGATAAGGGTTTAAACATATTTTCATGTGTGATTAGCTCTAAGACCCTCTCTATGTTTGTCTTTTCATTATTAGTTGAGATTATTTTTCCTTTCTCTACAAAATAATATCTGCATTGCTCATGATGTATCAGACATTGCTACTGTAACAGCAGTGACTACTATGTTATTCATGGAATAGATGTACATATTAGGGGACAATACATATGAGAGCATCATAAAATGACCAGCTCGTAGTAGGCAACTGAAATTAGTTTCTGACCTTGGGAAGTAAGAGAAAAGGCTCTCAGATATGGTTTAGGGAATTATTTGCATGGAATTCCATGGAGAAAAATTACATAAAGGAAACAAGACATAGACTTGGGAGAAGTTATCTTAGGACAGGGAACAAATGTGGAGGGAAAGAACAGATTACATAGATTTTAGAGGAGAACCATTAAAACTCAAAACAACAAGACAAAGAACGAAAAATTAAAAAGCAACAATATAAGAAAGGGGTAATAGTAATTTCCTCAGAGAAACACTGATGTATAGAAAGAAAATTAATTATTTATTTTTAAAAAAGATTTTATTTATTTATTTAACAGAGAGAGAGAGTGCACAAGCAGGGGGAGCAGCAGGTGGAGGGAGCTGGCTCCTCACTCAGCAGGGAGCCTGATGGAGGGCTCAGTACTATTAGGGAGTTACATCAATGAAAGGAAATTCAATGAAAAAGCAGAGAAATATTGGAATTTCAGAGGTAATGACTGTGGGTACCAAGAAATAAATTATATTTGTATTAGTTTGCTAGGGATGCTATAACAAAATAACACAGACTGGGTAGCTAAAACAACAGATTTTTTTTTTTTAAATCATGATTCTGGAGGCTGGAAATCCAGGATCAAAATGGGGGCAGATCTGGTTTCTCCTGATATTTCTCTCCATGGCTTTCAGAAGGCAACTCTGTCCTCACATGGCCTTTTCTGCATGCCCTTTCACTGCTGGTATCTTTGTTCTTATAAGGATCCTAATCTTCCTGGATGAGAGTCCTACTCTTAAGTTCTCATTTATTAAAGGCCCCTACTTCAAAGAAAAGTCATACGGAGCATTAGGGCTTCAACATATGAATTTGGGGGTATATAACTCATGTATCCTTTCATTTTATATGTATATGTTTTATCCTATTTAATATATTCTTAAATTTTATTATATTTGAGATATACCTAAGAACTTACCAAAATATAGTGTGCACTAGCATACCCACTTCACAGTTTAAGAAAAAAGAAACATTTTCAAAGTCAAATCTTTTGCATACCCATCTGTCATGCTTCAGAGGTAATTTCTATCCTGAATATGGTATTATCTTCGTTATTATCTTTAAACAATATGTAATATAATTTTCATGCTACAAAATTTTATATAAATAACATCAGCAGCAATTTATATTTTGTGTGTGATATTTGTGTTTGGTAGAAGTAGCTTTAGTTCATTCATTTTCACTGCAGTCCACTCTTTTGTTAAGTGAATAAGGTACAAATTTCCACTCTCTTGTTAATTAATATTCAAGAGATATGCCATTATTTACACTATTACAGAAAAACTGTAGTGAATATTCTTATGCATATTTCCAAGTGCAAATGAGTGACTTTCCCTGGGGTAATTTATTTCGGGGTGGAATTAATGGTTTGTAGGAATGCACATCTCCAACTTTATTTTTTTATTTTTTTTAAAGATTTTGTTTATTTATTTGATAGACAGAGATTACAAGTAGTCAGAGAGGCAGGCAGGGAGAGAGGAGGAAGCAGGCTCCCCACTGAGCAGAGAGCCCGATGTGGGCCTCGATCCCAGGACCCTGAGACCATGATCTGAGCTGAAGGCAGAGGCTTTAACCACTGAGCCACCCAGGTGCCCAACACCTCCAACTTTAACTAGATATTGCTGAATTGCTTTCCAAAGTTTCCATCAATTTACATATCCAGTGGTCATGTATAAAAATTGCTTTTGAGCTAAGTCTTGCTAACGAGACTTTTGACAAGCTTTTATTTTTATTTTTTTTCATTCTGTATGCCACATGGTATCCTATTCTGATCTCAATTTGCATGTAATAAGAATACACGATTCCTCTCCCTTCTCTTGTTCTGTGCTTCAAGAGTCTCCCCCTTATGGAATTTCTTGCTATTTGGCTTCTGGTTGAGTTTGTTCAATAAAAGGCATAGGAAAATAATGAGAGGCTAAAGGAAAGCAAAAGAGGAAAATTTCTTCCCCCTTTCCTTTGCTTCCACACAGGGATTGTCAGTTGCTATGTCCCACTACAATTACAGATCTGATCATATGGTACTGTGAGAGATGGCCTAGCCTACCCTACCCTAGCCTAGCCTAGCCTATCCCCTCCTGTTTTCCATGAATACCAGATGATAATGGCTTCTCACTGCTGGTAATCGCGATGTGCCTCAACCTGTCCTGTTAATTTCTTCAGCCTTGCCTAATACTTAGGTAAAACCTCTTCATTAAAAATAGCTTCAGTTTAAGCATCTGTTTGAATTTGGTTTTCCGATATAACCTTGAGTGATACAAAGATAGATTATGGAAGTTCTCTCTCCAGAACTCAATTCCTATTGCCTGCTATTAATACTATCTTTTTGCTAATGCTATCTACCAGAGATTTTTTTATACCTATTGAAGCAATTAAAATATGTGTTCTCATTCTTTTTTTTAATCACAAATGGTAGCATACAGAGTCACTGTTCCTTAACTTTTGTGTGTGTGTGTGTGTATATATTTATGTGTGTATGTTTTAGTTAGTGATGTATTGAGGAGGTAGGTAGTCCTACACACACAGGGAGTACATATGGGGCTTCTTCACTGTGATTTGTAACAGATGCATAATTATTTATTTATTTATTTATTTTTTAGGTAAGGCAAGGCTTTATTGGAAAGGATTCTTGCAAGAAGGGAAAGGGACTATGGCAATCTGGCAACCCCTCTGATTAGGAGATCCTCGAGTGGTCAAATATTAGGCAAAGAAGGACTTCCCTTTACTGGGGATGAATGAAGATGTTTCCCAGGTGTGGGGAGGTGGACAGGACAGTAGATCAAAGCATGCAGACCCTTAGCTCAGTTTATTCTCAGGATGGCTTTTCAGAAGGAGAAGCTGTTTGGGGCAAAGGTGGGTCAAAGTTCAAGGGTGTCAGCAAGGAGAGAAGTTTCAAGTTTGGTCAAGTAAGGTACTGTCCATTTTGGTATTGTATATTTTATGGATATACCTTAATTTATTTAGCCCTCTAATACTGGACGTTTAGATTTTTTATATCATATAATCTTTGAAAAATAATTTAATGTATGAATCAGTGCCCACATAGATTTGCTGGGTCAGTTATATAAATCTGTTTAAATAATTTTGTCAAATTGCATTCTTTAAGGATGGCAGCCATCTGCAGTACCATTTGTAATGTGTGATAGGGTCTATCATTCTACTGTTTGAATAGAATGGTATATCATCTAGATGATTGAAATATTATTAGTTTGGTATAACATATGGTATTTCTTAGTTTTAATTTGCGTTACCTTTATATTGATTCAGTAGAATGCCTTTTCATATTTAAAAGGAATTTGTATTTTCATTCCTGAGAACTACATGTTCATTTCCTACACCCAATTATATTGAATTTTTAGTCTTTTTCTTTTCAACTTGTAGGCGTTCTTTATTAATTAATGGGAGAAGAAGGTTCATCCTTTTTTTTCCTGTGATATGAGTTTTATCCCCCCCCCCATTTTATTACTTTTCTTCTCACTTTGTTGTTGTTGTATGTTACCATATAGAACTTTTCTACTTTTCTATAGAGGAATTTTTCAGTCTTTTTTCCTTGTAAAATATTTTTCCTAGTACTTTGATCATGTCTTATTTTACCTGAAATATTTGTTCCAGTTGGAATATTTTTCTGCTAAAAATGAAGTATGGATGCAACATGTTTTTCTTTTTGAATAGCTGTAGGTACATTTTCAAAATGTCTTTTTTATTTACTCAACTATTTTATTCATTTAGTTAGATCTTTTAAGCACACTTAGCTTCTATTCTGTTCCCAGATTTTCAGTATATGGCATTTTGGATCTTTTCATTTTGCGGCTTGTTATTCCTACTAATTCTTAATTCTGGTGGCTTGTTTTTTTTCTACTTCTGGAAATTTTGTATTGTGAGCTCAGCTTTGGCAGGGTTTTACATGTGGGAATCTATGTGTCCTGAATTGAGGCTGAATCCCTTCAGAGAATATTTATATTCTTTCTGCTAGGTGCCACTAGGCAATAACAACTTTTAAATTAATGTTTCAACTTAGGATTTCTTGGCCCATATAGGTAATATAAATAACAAATTTCAATCCCCAGTAAAAGAAGAAAGACCTGCATATGTGAAATCTCAGGGAAGATGTTATTTTCCCCAGATTCTAAGTTAATAAAATCTGCAAACAGCCTCAAGGCACCTGTGGTTTCAGCATCCTCGTAACAAACATTTTCTACTCCATCACTCTTACCACCCGTACCCTTTACTTTCTTTCTTTCTTTCTTTACTTGCTTTTTTAAGAACACAAAGTTTGTGACTAGATTTCACTTAGCATTTTTAGGATGTCTACAGTGTGAGGGGGATTTTTTTCTAGGATATTGAGTCAACTGTTTTCCTGGCATGATACTACAAGATAATTTTTGGTATAAAGAAAGATAGTGAAATAGTTTAAAGCAAGAACAGTATTTAGGCTGCATTTATTTTAGAACAAAAACATTTTGACCATGTTTTTAGGCAGAATGTAAGATGTAAAACTTTAAAAAACTGAAATATTCCAGCAAGTAACATCAGTTAAAGGGCATTCTAGACAAAAAGAACAGAAAGAACACATATAAATGTGTCAAAAGGATAGAGTATGCTAGAGTAAAATGAAAACATCATATTCATGATTAAAACAATATATTTGGTACAGATCATGAGGAGTTTGGAATATGATGCTCAAGTTTTTAGCATTTGATTTGAATCTAAATAAAAATTTTAGTTAATGCTGACATTACAGAGAATTGGGCTTCAGTAATCTGTTTTGGTGTCTCGCTATTACCTACACTCTGTATTTTTTTTATTCTAAGCTGTGGACGTTTGAAATGTTCAGTTCTTTCTCCAAGACTAACCTGATCTTGTTCTAATGTGACAAAATAAGCTTAGGTCTTTATTTTGTTTTGTTTTCCATCCGATGTGCCTGCATGCTTTTATTGTTCACGTATCCTTTGGTATTAAAAGATGATTTGAAAATGAGTTTATATTAAGGATTTCTCAGCAAATACTTAGTGACTAATGTAACTATTTCTTACAATGCCTTGAATCACATGGATGTGTATCTAAGAGTATGAAAGAAACTCTAGGGTTACTCATTGAATAAAGGTAAAGAGAGATAAATGGATTTCTTAGAAAAATGAGAGGAAAAATTAGTTTAAAAGATAAAAAGCCAAACATTGTATGGACTGATTCAGTTTAGAATGGGGTAAGAAATAACCAGCTGCTATTTTTCATTAAGTCATCTTGTGACAGTAGTTTGGATTTTGCTATGGATGTCTGGTGAGCATTATCAAAGACATGGGCTTGGGCCCAAATCTGTCTTTTACTGCAACCTACTTCTCCCTACTCTAACACACAATTATGGCTATACTTAATGATGATCAGGAAGCTAGAGCATCTCAGGGAAGTCTTCATTTTTTAAGACCTAAGAGTTGCTCTAAGGAACAAAAGGTTCATTTTATTTATGTATTTATATATTTGTACTCTACCCTGCACTTAAATGCAAAAGTCTTTGGTTTAGTAGTTTCGATGTCAGTGATAGTTATTTGTCACCGATTAGGAAGAAATCTAGAACTCTCTGACTCAAACCTAGCTAAAAGTAACTACGGCATAAACACTGGAGCGTTTGGCTTCGTTATGTTCTATCCCAGTTCTCATAAGTAAGAAACTATTTTATTAATGGACCCAAATTCTGTCCCTGTGTGCTAAGGCTGTTGTTACTCATTAGAATAGAGCCCTGACTTTGTGCAATATCACTTCTTAAATATTTAAATGTTGTTCTTGGAAGCCAATTTCCAGCTATGAGTTTACAAACCTGGCAACCTAAATGGTCTACTTAGATACCAAAATATGCCTACTTCTTTATCCCGTACACTGTACTTGAATACACTGTGCACTTGTTGCCAACATGCTTTTGCTCGTGTTAAATGTCTGAGTCAAATCTTTACTGCTTAGCACTTGGGAATTTCTTTTAGCCCTGCTCCTGCACAGGTTTCAACTCTCATTCCAATTTCTGGACATTCTATGTTTTCCCATTAACTTGTAATTAAATGCAGCCTGCCTGTCCACTTTTTAAACCATGACAACCAGAACAAGCTTTCATGTTGAGGTTAGAGAAGAGTTTGGTGGCAGGGATACAGCATTAGTAATCTATTGCTGCTTAGCGAATCATTACATAGGGGCTTAGAACAATATACAGTTATCTCACAGTTGTGGGGCAGGAGTCAGGAATGACTGAACTCGATCCTCTGCTCGGCATATCACAGGTTGCAATCTAGTTGTTTGCCAGGTTGCTCACATGGCTGTCGGAAGATTCTAAAATCTTGTGGTTGCAGGATTGAATTTGCTGCTTTCTTGCTGGCTGTCAGTTAGGTGCCACTCTCAGCAGCTAGTGACCCTTGCAGTCCCTTGCCACTTAGCTCTGTCATAACAACACAACTTACTTCCTTAATGCCAGCAGAAGTTTATACTCCAATCTACTAAGACAGAATATTATATATATGTAACATTATCAAGGGAATGACTTTCCAATTATCTTTGCCATATTCTATTGGCAGAAGTGAGTCACAAGTTCAATTCACACTCAAGGGGAGGTGATTTTATGAAAGTATGACTCATTGAGGCTTATCTTAGAATTCTGCCTACCACAGATATCAATTGGAAAACCTGGAGCACAAAGAATCCCACATATTACCAAGAGCTCTCCTGGAAAAATAGAAATAAAAAATGAAAATACCTAATAGATACATGTAAATGCCTATTGTGATGGTTAATTTGATATATTGGCTTGACTGAGCCATAGGTAGCCCAGGTATTTGGTCAATTATTACAACAGGTGTTTTCATGAGTGTTTCTGGATGAATTTAACATTTAAATCAATGCCCTGAGTAAAGCAGATTGCTTTTCCTAATGTGAGTGGGTTTCATCCGACTATAGGTAAGGCCTGAATAAAACAGAAGACTGGCCCTCTCCCAAATAGGGGGGAATTCTTCCTGCCTGACAAGTTTCTAGATGGGCCATAGGTTATTTTCCCGCCTTTGTACTCAAACTGAAACATTAGATCTTTTGAGCCTCAAGTCGGCTGGCCATTGGACTGGAACTATGCCATTGACTCTCCTGGGTCTCCAGCTTACTGACTATAGATCTGAGCATTTATACTCCATGACTGCATAAGCCAATTACTTATAATAAATCAAAACTCTCTCTTTCTTCAGTTCGACATCCTACCGGTGCTGGTTCTCTGGAAAACCTTGTCTAATACACCTGTTAAATTGAACATGTTATATTAACCACCAACTAAGCACCATCTAATAAATCGCTAATTACTAATCAAGCATTATTAAATAAACTACATTATTTAGATGGAAAACTTGTTGTTTTTAAATAAGCATCTTGCCATCTTTGTGGCTGTCTGTTTTAGTAACATAACCCATCTGAAAACAGAAGTCAACACAAATGCTTTTATTGTAACAAACTGGGCAGAGCTGGCTTGGAAAACCTTCAAGAAACCAAGGGAATCTTGTTCTCTGCATAGCTAGGCTCAGGCTAATGGACTCTGACTTGTATGACCAAAATAAGTTTTAGATGTTCAAAGGGGAGAATATAGTCACTTTTAAAAGAAAATTCAAATTCTTGTTCATCCTTCAAGCAATATGATGCTGTACAAATTTATTTATATTATTATTATTGATTTTATTAAGCAGAAACTAATTATTCATATGCTTAAGTATTTTGTTTAATGCAGGATAATGATGCCTGTGAAGACACAAATGATGATGATCAGAGTGGTTAGAAATCTAGCCATAGGGATGGTCCTACTATGATGTGTTCCATCAAGGCATTAGCTAAGCAACATCATAAATAGGATAAACAAATGCAAAAAAATTTTTGTAAGAAAAATTTTATATTTTATAGAAAAAATGTCCAGCTTTATTAATTAGAACTGTTACTAAAACTGGTATACAAAATGCATTCAGGAAATAACACTAGAGTGAGTTCATTCATTGATATATTCATCCAACAAATATGAGTTTTGTTACTTACAACAGTAATAGAAGAAAAGAAGAATAGAAGAAGGTAGAACAATCTCTATCTGTGTAGATTTTCAGTCTAGTGGGAGAGGCAAAAAAGTAAACAACCAATTACATTCAAGTGTAGAACTTATTAGCGTCTTGTGGAATAATTGAGTGAGCATACTTAGCCTATTAATAATGGATGGTGGACAAAGGAAAGTTTCATACTAGAGTGAAAAATGAACAGACTGCTTGAAGAACTGAGTGTAGAGAACTCAAAATTTGAGAGGTATAGACTTGAAGGAGGTTTAATATGACAGAAGCTCTGAGTTTGTTTTATCTATAGTTTTGGTGGGAAATGCCAAGAAATGCAACTACAGTTACATAGAGATCACCATTAGAGAATGTACAAAGCTCATGCCAAGGCCTTTGAAGTTTCTCTTAAAGACAAGAGGAGGCCACTGGAAAGCCTTAATTAAAAGAAAAATTAAATTTCATAGGGTTAGATTTTCATTTTAGACAAATTGCTTTGGGTTGGTTTTATTTTTATGATAGTGTTATTGAGAAGTACATTGCATGCCATAAAACTCACTCTTTAAAATGTACAACTCATCATTTTTTAAGAAATTCACAGAGTTTTTCAACCATCATCATTATCTAATTCCAGAATATTCTCATATTCTAAAAAATAAACCTCATGGTCATTAGCACTCACTCTGCATTCCTCCTCCTATTCAGCCCCAACAACCACTGGACATTTCATATACATTGAATCAAAAAATATGTGGTTTGCTATGACTGGATTATTTCATTTAGCATCGTGTTTTCAAGGGTCATCTCTATTGTAACATGTATCGGAACTTCATTCTTTTGTATGGCTAGAAATACACCACATTTGTTTATCTGTTCCTCCGTTGATGAACACTTGAGTTGTTTTTACTTCTTGGATATTCTAACCATGCTGTTTTGAACATTCATGCACAAGATTTTATATGGACATGTTTCCATTTCTCTTGGGTATACACCTAGGAGTGGGTTTTCTGGGGTATATGGAAACTCTAGATTTAACAATTTGAGAAACAAACTGTTTCAAAGTAGCTGCACCCTTTTACATTCCCACCAACAATCTATGAGGGTTACATTTTTCTCCACAGCCTTGTCAGGACTGATATTGTATATCTTTTTAAAAAAATTTAAACCATCTTAAGAGTACTGAAGTGGTATCTCACTGTGGTTTTGGGGCATTTCCCTGACGACAGATGATACTGATCACCTTTCATGTGCTTATTGGTCATTTCTATATTTTCTTTAAGAAATTCCAAGTCTGTCCATTTTTAAATTAGGTTATTTGTCTTTTTATTGTTGAGATAATAGGTCTACATATATTCTGGATACCAGTCTTCTGTGTTTTTACTTTCCTGATGGTGTCCTCTGAAAAATAAAACTTCTTAATTTTGATAAAGTCCAATTTATATTTTCTTTTGTCACTTATTCTTTTATCATATATAAGAAATTTTTGTACCATCCAAGGTCATGAAGTTATTTCCCTATGTTTTATCCTAAGGATTTTAAAATTTTAGCTCTTACATGTAGGTTGTTTATCCATTCTGAATTTATTTTTGTATATGGAGTAAGGTGAGGATCTAACATCGCTCTTTGGCATGTTGCTATTCATTTGTTCCAGCATCATTTATTGAAGAGACCATTTTTTCCCCATTAAAAGGTTGTGAAACACTTGTTGAAAATTATTTGGCATATTGTGTGGATTTATTTTTGGAATCTCAATTATATTTCATTGCTTTATATGTCTATCCTTATGCTAGTACCACAATGTGTTTTGATTAATGTAATTTTTAATAAGTTTTGAAATCAGGAAGTGTAAGTCCTCGTTTTGGCTATTAGGATCAATATGTCAATTCTGAAAAAGAAAAATAAAAGAAACTGGGATTTTTATAAGGATTGTGATAAATCTGTAGATCTGGACTATAATGCTTACTTAACAATATTAAACCTTTCAATCTATAGACATGAAATATTTTTCCATTTATTAGGGTCATAGGACTTGTACTTCTTTGTTAACTATATCCTCAAGTTTTTTTTTTAAATTCTTTTGGATGTTATTACAAATGGAATTATTTTTAATATCATTTTCAAATTGTTTGTTGTTAGCATATAGAAATACAATTGATTCTTCTATATTGATCTTACATCCTAGAACCTTGCCAAACCCATTTATTAGTTCTAAAAGTTTGTTAGTTTTTTGCGGATTATCCTGGATTTTACATGTATAAATCATGTCATTTATGAAGTAAATATAGATCTAGTTTTATTTCTCCTTTCTAGTCTTGATGCTGTTTGCTTCTTTGCTAATTCCTCTGTCTAGCGAATCTAAAACAATACTAAATAGAAGTAGTAGTCATAGTGGAAATCCTTTTCTTATTCCTGATCTTAGAAGAAAAATATTTGTTCTTTGACATTAAACATAATGTTGTCTGTAAGTTTTCCATTGATGCCCTTATGAAATTGAGGAAATTCCCTACTATTTCTAGTGTGTCAAGTGTTTTTATCATGAAAGGGTGTTGGATTTTGTCAAATGCTTTTTCTGCATCAACTGAGATGACTATGTTGTTTTGTTCTTTATTCCATTAATATGGATTACATTGATTTTCATATGCCAAACCAGCCCATCATTCCAGAGAATACATACCACTTGGTCATGATGTATAATCATTTTTCTGTCAGATTGTTAGATTAATTGTACTAGTATTTGGTTAAGGATTTCCTCATTTATGTTCATAAGGTATATTAATATGTAATTTTATTTTCTTGTGAAGTGTCTTCCTGGTTTTGGCACCAAGGTAATACTGGCTTCACAGGGTGAATTATTTGAGGTTTGAAGAATGGATTCAAGGGAAAAAGATAATGCTAGGTGGACCAATGAAAGAACTGTTTCAATAACCCAGGTGGATATGGTTAATATATGGTTTAGAGTAATGATAATGACAGTGGAATGAGAAAAGATATAAACATTCAATATCATGGAAAAAAAGCTGAATTTTTTCTTGGTAATCAAGGGAGAGCAGTGCACGTAAGACACAGTACCTCTGAACAAAACAAATTGCTGATCTTATAAAGGCTTTGAGAAACAAAATGTAATAAAATAAAATATTCAGGACTAGGCTGACTTTCAGGAGGTGGGTGTGTGGACTTCAGTAATTGGCCGCTACTAATTGGTTGGTCTTCAGAAGCATAGTTACTGATATGAAGTTGTAACTGATCAGTCAGCATGGGTTTAAACTCATTGACATGAGTTTAAAACTGAGTCTAGTGATTACCTAATATTATAGACAAAAGAGAATAAGAATATGCTATTCTCAGAGAGAAATTAACACACTGAAAGTGAATCCAAGCCATATCTGGTTTGATGGGGCAGTGAAGAACAAGAATACATTAAAGATGCCATTCAGATATCTGGCCTGCACAATCAAGTGAAAGCTCTACCTGGTCAAGAATCTATCTTTTTTGTTGCCCGATGTATTCCAAGATCATAGGAAATAACCTGGTATGTGGCAGGCAGTTTATAAATATTTTTGAATAAAAAAAAATTTCCACTAGCTTGGAGTAGATTAATGTAATTATAAAATGTGGACATGTTCAAATTCAGATACTTACAAGGTATTCAAAGGAAGATAATTTATAGTAAACTGGATATAAAAGTTTTGAATTAGGGGGACCTGGGTGACTCATTTGGTTAAATGTCTGACTCTTGATCTCAACTCAGGTCTCTATCTCACAGTCGTGAGTTTCAAGCTCTGCATTTGTCGCCATGCTGGGAGTGGAGCCGTCTTAAAAAAAAAAAAAGTTTGGAATTAGGACAGACATTTACTCTCCTCAGATTTTGTAGCCACATACACACATATATCAGCATATAGATGGTATTGAAAACATAAGATCAGATGAAATATCCAACTATCAAACACCATTAGGGCAGACATTTGTCAATCACAAACATTTAAGGAACCAGGGCAGCTCTAGAATCTGCAAAGGAGATTGACAATAAAAGACCTAAAATAATAAGGGAAATGTGGCAGCTAGAGGAAAGTTTTTTCTTTGATTTTGTCCTCCTGAATGAGGAAGTTAACCTTGTCAAATGATCTCTAGAGGGTAAGCAAGAAAAGAGCTACAAAGTGCCTACTGGATCAAGCAACATTCAAGTCATTGGTGTCTTGACAAAAGCCATTTCAGTAGTGTTAAGTGCTGTGTGTGGAAGAGATCTCAGGTGAAAAGAGTGAATAGGTTTAGATGTGAAAGAAGAGAGCAGGATAAATGGTATCTAGAGGCAGACTTTGGGTTGAGAAAAGGGGTTTATTCTGTCTTAAGTCAAGTATAGCATGTTAACTGCTGATTGAAAAAAGGAAAATAAATGGAGAGAGATTTAAGATACAGGAAAGCAGAAAGATGATCAAAAAGCTAACATATGTGAGAACTTATGATTCTATAATTTTCTCTGACTCTCAAAACCCTTGCAACTCTAAATTTCTATAAGTATTTGAACTGTTTACATAAATAACTATATTTTATCAGAGAATTATTGGATATTTTATTCTAAGTAATATAAAATATAATTTAATATATACCAAAGTTGATAAAGTCTTTTTTATTCTTTTATGGGAGATATATAACAGAGAATAAAAACCACTGCACTTTTTTAATTCTTTCACAGATTTTATACTGAAAGACTTTACGTTTATCAAAAAGTTGCAGGAACTTTCTGATGTTTGAATAACATATGCCCTCACCCTGTATGTGTCAGTTATTGGTATTTTACTCATTTTCTCCCTTTTTCTCTCTTACTCTCACCTGTCTTCTAGCTTTCTCTCAATCTCTCTCAGTCTCTCTCTTTTCTCATATTCTTTAATAAACCGTTTTAGGATTAGTTGCAAATATTGTGACACTTCATCTCTAATTAATTCAGCATGAAACATTAATCATCTAAGAACAGGGACATTCTCTCACATAACCATAATAAAGTTGTCATAGAAAGGACGTTCAACATTGATACAATACTATTATCTAATATAGTCTATATTAAATTCTGCTCACTATCGATTATCCCAATAATGTGTTCTATAAACTTTTAAGATCCATAATCCAGATAAGGATTGCAGATTTTATGTAGTTGTCACATATTCTTCAGCTTCTTTTAAACTATAGACTCTTACAGATATTTTCTTTTTTAAAAAGCACAGATTATTAATATTTTAGATGGTCTACTCTAGATTGTTTTATAGAATTTCTCTTAATTTGGGTTTTCTCATTGTTTCTTCATTTCTTTTTTCATGATTAGATTCAGGGTAAGAAATTTAGGTAAGAGTACTACCTGAGTGATTAATTCATCATATTGCATAGTACCTGACATCAATTTGTATGATAAGTGATGTTAAGTTTAGTCACCTAATTAAAATGGTCTTCACCAGATTTATCCATTGAAAATGTACTTTTTCCTTTTGTGACTAATAAATACTTTTTGAAATGATGCACTGATCCAACATGAGTATCCTATTTTTCAAAGATATCTTATCCAAAGTTTTTACTATCTATTGATGACTTTTTCCTGAGTCCATTAATTGCTACGGTGGTTGTGAAATGGTAGTGTGTTATCTCTGTAAGTTCTTCTGTATTTAATAGTGTAGTTGGCTTTATTTTTTTGCAAATGAGATACTTGTCTCTATATCCCTCTAATTTTATTTTTTAAAATAATTATCAGTATAAATTAGTGGATTGGTTTTTAATTCAGTACTATAATTTTTCCATTATTGTTTATTTTGACACTTAGTATCTTCTAAATTTGGCCAGTGAAAGTCCTTTTTAACACCTTTCCTCTGCCAACTCATTCCCAGTATTTGAGTACTTTATTATACAAAATTATAAAATTACATTCTTATATTTTTAGAATTATATATATGTATGTGCACATATTTATGTATGTGCATATATTTATGAGTTTATTTTGTCTTTAATTAAAATTAAAAAATTAGAAAGTGGTTTTCTTTTTCCTTTTTCCATTTCCTATCCTGTCTCTCTTTTTTCATATTGGAGAGTTTAATTCCCAACAATATCAATATTTAAAATAATTTGCTCAATTCTATTATATAAATGAAATAGTTTCAGACTTACTGCACTGATGCCACTATTAACACACTTAAGTAGTACTCAAGATTTCTTTTCATTCCTAAGAATGTATTCTCTCTGTTGGTAGGAATAGTAACTAAATAATTCACTCAGGTTTTTAAAATAAACCTGTATTGTTATATCATTAAAATATTATTAAAATAAGCCCTGTAATAGTGTAGTTGATCACAAATGTAATTATAATGATAGGTTAATGAAGAGAAAGCCAACCAAAATGTAAACCAATATTACAGTGCTCCCTCCCTTATTTTTATTTTGTGAATGTCATGTTGGAAAATGTCTTACTTGCAAGAAATTGCTTTGGAGTTAAACTCTGATGGCAATTTGGGGTACAAAAGGGAAATATATATATATATATATATATATATATAAGTTTATTAAAATGTCACTCCAGTGTTAGGTCTTGCTTGGAGAGAGAAAAGAATTACTGGTGCTCATTAAAAACAATAATGTTCCTCTCTGAATGGTTTTCAGAGATATATATTTTTGGGGACAAAAGCCACCTGTGTTTTCAAAGGTATGGCTAAAAAGGGATGAGCCCATTTAACAGGCTTCATTTCACATTCTATGTCTTTATTATTTCAAAATGACACCTTTGCAGTTTAGAGGGACCAGTAGGCACTGTTACAACTAAAATTGAATAAAATTCCAAGCTGTGTCAAAGACATTGTTTGAATTCACTTAAAAGTGTTTTATGTCACTGCTCACCAACTCCCCTTCTCTAGTCATGATCTGCCTGTGGCAAACTGTTTCTCCCTGGGACTGAAAAGATTACTCTCACTGATACTCCTCTGACAGTGTGAATATTGACTTGCACTTATAAAGGTCAGACAGTTCCACTAGTTAATAGGAGTGAGAAGAGCAGTTCCAACAAGTCTCTTTGAAAGGAATTTAACCTTCAAATTGCAAAGCGTGCTGCTTCGTGGAGCCAATTTTGGCAACTATCAAAATACATACTTCTCTGCTTTCCAAAAATACCAACAGGAGCCTGAAAGTTAACATTACAAAAGGGAAACAAGCATGCGATGTAGCAGACAAGCGTCCATTGGAACACCATCCAGCATGTGTCTTGTTATTTTTATTTTTTAAGGAGAGTTGAATGCTGTAGAGTAATTCTCTGGGACTTTAACTTTCTTCAATGTGTAATAGCCTTTTCGACTTTTAAGAGCCATGTGCTGTAAGATGATAAGACACCACATATATTTTTCTCAGCATTATTCTGACACAAGATCAAGAAAGAGGTTTAATCCCAGTGGAGCATGGCATCTCCTTACCTATCCTTTGAAAAGTCCTCTGCCTTCTGTTATTGTCTCATGACTGAGAGTTCAGGAAAGGCTGACATAATTTAAGGTCTCTGGGAATGTGGCCTATCTGTTAATAGCAGTGTCCTGAAGTACAATGCAAGAAGGATGACCGTGAGAAAACAGAACTGAAAATGGGAATGAGACTTCACTTTTCATCCTGATGGAAAGTAAAACCAATATTTTTAATTTTTAATAAAACACGTTTATATTGTGACACCAGCAGCAGAAAGATTGTGCTGCATATAAATGAAGATTATTCCCTAGTTTGTCTTGAGCTGTGGAAGACAGGAGACAGAATGATGAAGAGGGCCTTTTACAAGTAATAAGTAGGAAGAAGAATAAGGCCTGGGTATCTTGGAAAGCAAAGCTTTCCTGATTCCAGAGCATATTTTAGAAATGGCATTATGGCTTTCACTGCTTTAAGTTTGGCATCAGCAAGAGATTTTTAGATTGTGCTAAAATCATCCTTAATGTCCTTTCTGCCTCATCAGTGGGGGACCATTCAAGTAACAAAGTGCCAATCAGGGGCTTTTGTTCCTCTTTAGCTTGGAGATATTACTGCGGAGGTTGTGAGAGCATGATCTCTCCGCTTGAGATGCCCTTTATTATAACTATAGTTAAAGGTCTGCTGACTTAGCCATTATAAACCCCTAATGTTCTCCACTACAAAATTTGCTCTAAAATAAAGCTTAGTATACTAAGTTGGAGCCCATGGGAGCCCTGATTTTTAGAAATTTGAAGTGAAAAAAAATAGTCATTTGAGTTAAAAAGAGAGTAACAAAAATAAAAACATCAAAGCTATGTGAGTTATGTGTGTCACTGCTCTGGTATCTCTAAAAATAGCATCGTTAATTAAAATGAAGTTGGAGAGTAATTAGCTCATAATGTACACTAATCACTTTTGTAAGTTTGGAATATAAAAATGTAATTAAGAAAAAGAAAAATGGGTTACAGACAGGATCATTTTCTTGATTGAGAAAATTGTGAATTTTTAACTCAAATGTTTTCTGAAAATATGACACCTGTATTGCTCTTGCAGAATCTTTGCAGTGTTTTAGTCAATGTGTCAAATACTCCTTGTGCTTAAGCCTTCTTTAAGAGCTTACTAACTGAGTTGAGCAAGAAATAGAAAATTGTAAAAAAAAAAAAGAACAGTCAAAAGGCAAAGTATTACAAAGGAAGTAGGAAATAGATCTCAAAATTTCTTATTTTTTATTTTGAAGACTATTATTATTAGAATGTACACTTTTACTATCTTCTTTTTAAGAAAATGCCTAAAGAAACATGCACTTTTCTAATAACAGTCTCTTCAGATTTTTTTTAGAAATCAAAACATGTTAATTAATCTTCCTGCAGATACTGACTATAAACTCAGACAAAATTAAACAAAATAAAACAAAAAAACCTACTCTAAGCCTCTGGATAGTAAACAATGGTTGGCAGATTCTGGAGATAAGTTGATATTTGGAAGAGGGGACCTCCACAGAATGAATGTGGAATTTCTACAAAAATTTACAAAAGGATAAGCAAGGCAATTTCTTAGGAAGTTATTGTCTCCTTTTAGGTAATGTGGTCAGGAAAGGCCATTCTGAGGATTCATATTGAAGCTAAGAAGTAATGGATATGAATTAGTCAACTAATAGCATTTTTTTTTTTTTTTTTTTTTAGAATTTCTGAGGAAGAATATTAGAGTCAAGAGGAAGAACAATTGCTGAGGTAGACTAAGGCAAGTCTTAGCATGATCAGAAGCAGGGTAGAGACCCATGGTGCATAACACTGGTGATTAAGAGGTTGAGTGGTGAGAAATGAAGTTGAGAAGAAGGGAGAAGCCAGATCATACATCAAAAAGAAATGCACCTAAGGCCTATTTCATGCCAAGAATTGCATACAGAACTATAAATAAGATATGATTCTTGTACTACTCTACCTCTGTACCCTCTCTCAAATAAATAAATGAAAATCTTTTTTTTTAAGATTTTATTTATTTATTTGACACAGAGGGAGAGATCACAAGTAGGAAGAGCAGCAGGCAGAGAGAGAGAGGGGGGAAGCAGACTCCCCACTGAGCAGAGAGCCTGATGCGGATCTCGATCCCAGGAGATCATAACTGGAGCTGAAGGCAGAGGCTTAACCCACTGAGCCACCCAGGTACCCTGAAAAATCTTTTTTTGAAAAATTGTAGTTTTTTTTTTTTGGATGGATGGTTGGATTGCTAGATCAATAGACGGCTAGATGGCTGACTGGATGGATAGGTGACACCCTGAGAAAGTCAAGCTGGCTGCTGAAACAACAGCTCAGAAGTGATAATTTCTTGGCAGTGTCACCATATACAGAGTCTCAAATTGAGGGAGAATTTGATAAAATTTTATAAATTTACTGTTTTCAGGGGTACTTGGGTGGCTCAGTTGGTTAAACAACTGCCTTCGGCTCAGGTCATGATCCTGGAGTCCTGGAATCGAGTCCCACATTGGGCTCCCTGCTCAGCAGGGAGTCTGCTTCTCCCTCTGACCTCTCCCCTCTCATGCTCTCTCTCTCAAATAAATAAGTAAAATCTTAAAAAAAAAAAAAAA